>JAMZAV010006732.1:0-34929 GCA_024449915.1 Sweltsa coloradensis | reverse complement strand
TCCTGTTCCACCTGGATTGTTTTTTCTAGATCTATGTAGTTACCACCTCTGTAGTGCATTCTCCACCACCCTTTCATCTGTTTCACTTGGTCTGCACACTGCCTTTCTCTTCTCTATCTCTCTGCTGTTCCAATGCTCTACTTTTTCATCAGGTGTTCAATACTTTTACTCATCATACTTATTGTCTGTACCATCCCCTTCCACTTTTCACACTACTAGTCCTACACCGGCACATGCCTATTCTAATGTGGTTCCTCCTCTTCCTTATAGCCACCCTTCCCCCATTTGACCAGGCTTTCCTGTGGTTATCCTAGGCTTAGACTTGTTACAGTCAATTCTAGCCGAGAAGTCGGCTTTCTTTTGCTACAGGTATACTTTCTACCTCAAGTTCCTTGACTGTTGTTTGTAGGCATATTCCTACCTTTTTTTCCAACCCCGTGATCTTACTACTGCACCCACACCACCATTCACTTTTCGTTTTTCTTCTATATTCCTTTCCATTGACCCCTGCACATTTAAAATGGGACCACTGGCACATGAAGTACACTGGACTCCCGTCCTTACTATTTTCTTGCATCTCCAACTTTTGATTCTTCCTTTTCACTATTTAAGTGAAACCTTCATCCACTGTCTCACTTTCATCCATCTTGTTGTTTATCATATTTCAAACATTGTTACAAAGATTAGGCAAAAACAAAACACTCCTCAAATGTCAACATTTTTAAATTAACTAAGCACCAAGTCACAATGTCATCTATACTAAACTCCCTTCAAATACATATCTGTCACCACCTATCCATTCAAAGACCAATTGCGCTGAAATTTTATGGAGGTCTTCGAAATCTCTGAACTTAGAACTGCCACGTTTTTGAGCATAATCGAAAATTATTTCTCATTAAAATCGCAAGTTTACGATTTTTTTCGATTTTTGAAAAATTTCTTCAACTTATAATACCTAGGGCCTACATGCTTTATCCGATTGTTATGATTTTTTCACAGAACCATAGTTTTCGTGTGAAATTTGAGCGCGATCGAAAAATTTATTTTTCATGAAAATCAAAATTTTACGGGTTTTTTCTTTTTTAAACAATTCTTTGACTTATAACACCTAGGCCTACATGCTTTATCCGATTGTAATGATTTTTCACAGAACCTTAATTTTATGAATTGATATATTCATGTGAAATTTGAGCGCAATCGAATAATTATTTCTTATGAAAATTGCAATTTAACGAATTTTTTTCTTTTTTTTAAATTTCGAATAACTAAACAAATTTAAATTTAAGTTTATTTTTAATTTTATTTAAATTAATTTGAAAAAAAATCTTCAACAGTAATGATTTTTTCACAGAACAACATAAATCCGCATAACACAGGGCAGCTCAATACACCAATTACGCTCATCCAACAACGCGGGGGGACTTAAGCGTTTTCCTAGTAATTAATGTGGTATGGGTACATGCTTTTTTCTTAAAATTATTTTCACTTTTCTTATCCCCTTATATTTTTTATCAAAATCTTTTTTATAGCCTACTTTGTGCAGCTTTTGAAAAAATTCAGAGAATTAATAGTTGCCACTTTTAAATTTAATATAGTATAGGTGCATTTAGACATTTTTGGATGAGCGTAGCGAGTGAAGCGAAGACTTAAATTTTCACTGACCCAAAAAATTTAGCTCGGGTGTTTTTTTTTTTTTTTTTTTTTTTTTTTTTTTTTTTTTTTTTCTTTCTGTCTGTTTGTTAGCTCTCGTACCAGGCAAGCGGCACTATCCGATCTTGATGAAAGTTGGAGGGGCCTTTCGAAATCTCTGAACTTAGAGGTGTATTTTTTTTTGGGTACAATCAAAGAAATATTTCTCATGATATCGTACTTTTACGATTTTTTTCGATTTTTAGTGCAATATTTTTGTGACATTTGGGGCCAATTCTGACCGAACGGGTGGGGCTACAACTTTCATATTACACATGGACATTAAGGTTATTATGGTGAGTTCCTAACAACTTTTTGCACCTGCCCCTCCCATCCCAAACCCTCTGCTAACATCACCTCCATAATACAAGTAAGCTTAGGCCTACTTATAATTATTTAGGCCTGGGCCTACTTATCTTCCCCCGTTAATGACTAGGCCCATCTCCTCTCCTCCTTTTCTTACATAATTTACCATGTTCATATTTACCTGATTACATCTAGGCAAGCCTATATTTTCATATGATTTCAGTTGCAAATTGTGTGGCATATGAGCCGGTTTGAAGATTACTTACTCCACTCTGCAAATCAGTAAGGATAGGCCTAGTGTCAGCGTTAAATTACATTTATTGTTCATTGACATAATTTATATTACAGAATTGACCAAAAGTAGCCAAAAATCTCCATTCGCCTACTTTTTTTTAAATACATAATGACCACAAGAAATATAGCAGACCGATCGAGAGTACGTAGATTACAACATTCAACCAGAAGCAACTGAATCACCTTTGCGTAGCAATGCCCGTACAACAAGCACACCAAAACATGCAACCGGCCCACCCAGGGAGGGGGATTTTCTCCTACCCCTTTCCTTAAGCAGATCTCAACCTGGTTTTAAAGAGACTTTCATTCAAACTTCCCTCTTGTTTGGACATAGAATTTCAAGATGGAAGTGTGCATTCTTTTGATGAGGAAGATATGCCTCTACTTGATGGTAAGTTTTACTTTTTTTTAGTAAAAATAATAAATTAACAAAATAATTTTATAAACTCGTATTACCTGATTATTACTGCGGGAAAATTTTGTGAAGGTACTACAGATGCATCTACAATGAGTAATCACCCCTCCGCCCACCTGTGCCTTATTTAGGCCTGCAGTGCGATTCTGTAAGATCGTTATGGATAACGTGAATGATCGCTATCGTTAAAACAAAAACATTTGTTGTGCTCATTAACCATTGTTGTAAATTCTGGCTTAGCCAATCAAAACAAAAGTCTTAACAAAATCAAGTATGCAGTGAAAGTTGGCATGAGTATCATACATACTTTTATGTTGTTTGCGGTTGATATCTTAACGATTGATAATGAAGATTCAAAAGGTATTGATATAAATGCTTGATAATTTGATAAATTATCGGTTCACGGTCATGTGGATGTAAAAAATATATTACTGCATACCAGTACTTGATTTCGTTACGACATTTGTTTTGATTGGCTAAACCATAATTGGATGAGCGTACCGAGCGAAGCGAAGATTCCATTCTACTACACTGGAGAAAAAAATCGGGAATGTTTTTTTTTTTATTATTATTATTTTTGTCTGTTTGTCCGCACGATTCCGGCTAAACCGATACTCCGATTAAGATGAAATTTTAATGGAGGCCTTCGAAATCTCTGAACTTAGAACTGCCACATTTTTTTAGCGCAATCGAAAATGATTTCTCATAAAAATCGCAATTTTACGATTTTTTCCGATTTTTGTAAAATTCTTTGACTTATAACACCTACATGCTTTATCCGATTTTAATGATTTTTGCACAGAATCTTTATTTTATGAATCCAGACATTCTTGTGAAATTTGAGCGCAATTGAAAAAATATTTATCGTAACAATCGAAATTTTACGTCTTTTTCTTTTTTAAACAATTCTTTGACTTATAACACCTATATGCTTTATCCGATTGTAATGATTTTTCGCAGAACCATAATTTTATGAATTAATATATAAGTGTTAAATTTGAGCGCAATCGAGAAATTATTTCTTATAAAAATCGCAATTTTACGATTTTTTTAAAACAATTACGATTAATAAATTAAAAAAATTAAAGTTAATTTTTTATTTAATTTAATTTAATTTAAAAAAAAATTTAAACTTTGTAGCCTAATGATTTTTCCACAGAACAACAGAAAATTCGCATAACACATGGCAGCTCAATGCACCAATTACGCTCATCCAACAACGCGGCAGGACTTAAGTGTTTTCCTAGTTTACAATAATGGTAAATGAGCACAACAAATGATTTTGTTTTAACGATATAGCGATCATTCACGTTATCCATAACGATTTTATAGAATCGCACTGCGGGAGAGAGGCAACCTCTAGAGCAGCTTTTTATTTTTTATTAGTGTCTGTAAACAAAATAAATGCAAATAATGAATGACAGACAAAATGAATTAGGTGGGCCTAGGTAGGTAGGTAGCCTATCTTCTAGAAATTTTCTAGGATTTTACTTATGTATTAGTGGGCCTATTTATATTTTCCATCATTACCATGTGAAATCATATTCATGAACATAATAGTTATTAACGATTATTCATTCCCTCTTCTCAGAGGGGTTATATCTGTTACCTACCATGTATCGATTGAATGTATAAATTGAATTGAAGTGGAAGAACTATTTCAATGCTATTTACTATTTTTATTTAAAGGGCCCGTTCACCTCTTTAACAAGTTATTCTTAAAACCAAGTACGAACATAAAAATTCAGTTCATTGTATATATTTCCAGACCTACGTCAATAGGGGTCTTTAAATTCATCGGCGCCTTCGGGTCAGTGACGTCACTGGTACGGAGAGGGCGAGGTGTTGCAACACAGCACAGCTACTAGCGGCGAGTAACGCGCGAGGCAGGTCCCGGTCTATCTGTCGAGATAGTCTGTTCTACTAAAAACAAAGCGGAAGGCCTGCGATCATCTGATTAACAATACGTTAGAGTTAAACCAACACCTGTTTTGAAACACATACGTTATTGTCGTAAATTTAATGGAATAAATATTATATTTGCACATTCTTATATAGTTATATGTTGCCAATAATGACAGGTAGGACAGGTAGTAGAGTTGAATAAGTATTGCCTATACAACAACATCATACACGCGATAGCGATTCTTACACACACACAAACACACACATGATACAGAATTACTTGCACTTTAAAAAAAATAAAAGTGATTTGGTTATGCATTTAAAAATTCAATTATTCTTCCACAATAAGTAAAATTACATGATTAAAGTATTTCCAACGCAATGGGCTGACAGCAGTTTTCCTAATCTTGTAAATGTCAGGATTGCCAGTGGTGAGGATTGTTCCGCGGGCCTCCCGAATAACTCTCGCGCGTTATGCATGTATTGTATCATGTATTGTATAATGTAACGGATTAACAATGTTTCATTATCCCAAGCGGCATTTTATTTTAGTTTCTCATGGAATAATCTGTAGGCCTATATTTATTATTTACAGCCGCCTTATGACCACACTTGCATATACAGAATGAATAACAAATCTATGTTGCCTGTTTGATCAATTTCTGTTTGTAATAGCCATAAACAATGAGTAGGTATGCTTACTTTATTACGCCAGACATCAATGTTTCTCTATTGTACTGATGGATGTTTTTTTCCAAAGCTTTTCGTGGCGTAAAATATTGAGAACATCTTTGAAAACGTTTGAAAACTATCATCTGCCCAAAACAACTATATGCATAGTTATTATGTACACTGCGCCGACTCATGTTCAAGTAATTCCCTAATAAAGTCACTCTCGTCGCAACGATTTCACTCTTTGTCTTTTGACATTTTGTGTACAAACTCGACACGAACACTACTGAATAGAATTCGCTTTCCTGTAACGTATAATAAACATTCTTATTTTTTTGCACCTATTGCACCATTCCTCAATGTCATTATGAACGATTGATCTAATCGAGTACACGTGTCCTACTGATATGAAAAAGGATGCATAAGGGTTCTGGGCAGTGTTAAATGTTTTTTCTCTTCCATTTTAGGCCCATAAGCTTATCGCTTTTTGTTTATATTGTTCGAGTATGCAGGCACACCCCACTCATAATATATCTTATGCTATATAGATTAGAAGAACCATTCCAAACACAAACAAAGATTTAAAAATCCACATCAACAGCATACTCGACAAAAGGATGAATAAATAACGTACTGGCATCGGCAGTAAATATATATTTCAGCTAGGTGTACGAGGTTTTGTATGTGTATACAGTAAGTGCGCTGTGCGCTTATGAAGTCAATTGTCAAAACGACATAACTTCGTAAACACCTCTACACTTGACACTTGAGCCGAATAACACATGGCATGCGTTTTTATTTCAACCTAATTTGAAGCGAGTATGCCATACTTGACTACATGTCATATCCCCCTCGCCAAGCATCTTTAAATGTCCAATACGATAACTCAGTTCGCCGCGTCACCCGGCTACTCGACTCGGAAGCCAAGGCCGTGTCGTGCGTTTTTGCCAGTTCAGCGAAGTGGCGAAAACGTAGTCAATTTCATTACATATTTAACAATTAATATATGGTGATTATGATTATTTGCGAGAAAGAATTTGTTGTAAATGGAGTCTACTTAGGTAAGGCCTAAATAGATGTCTGGGTACACCTTTACATAAGAGGTGAACGATCCCTTTAACAGAGAAGTGGATTTTTAGAAGTAAAACATTATTCGGTAGGCCTACTTGTTCATTATCGGGACCCCTAAGTTGTTGTACTTGTGGTTAGGTTAGGATAATAATATTATTAATAATAATAATAATAATAATAATAATAATAATAATAATAATAATAATAATAATTCAATTCAATTTATTTGATTAAACACACACAATACATTAAACAATATCAAACAAGCAAGTTGCCTTCATGAGCAGACTGCTCGTGTGAAAGACTGCTTCATATAATAACATTTGAATTGTGCCAGCCGCCACGGTAAATATTAATGTAATATACATCCTTAAAACCTTAACAAAATAATTAACCAATTACTAAATAAACTAGGAAAACGCTTAAGTCCCGCCGCGTTGTTGGATGAGTGTAATCGGTGCATTAAGGTGCCATGTGTTATGCGAATTTTCTATTGTTCTGTGAAAAAATCATTACAAAGTTGAAGATTTGTTTTAAATTAATTAAATTAAATAAAAAATTAACTTAATTTTTTTTTTAATTAATCGTAATTTTAAAAAAGGAAAAAATCGTAATATTGAAATTTTCATAAGAAATAATTATTCGATTGCGCACAAATTTTACACGAATATAATATTAATTCATAAAATTAAAGTTCTGTGAAAAAATCATTACAATAGGATAAAGCATGTAGGTGTTATAAGCTGAAGAAATTTTTAAAAAAAGTAAAAAAAATCATAACACTGCGATTTTTATGAGAAATAATTTTCCGATTGCGCTCAAATCGTGGCAGTTCTAAGTTCAGAGATTTCGAAGGCCTCCATAAAATTTCATCGCAATTAGAGTATCGGTTTAGCCGGAATCGTGTTAACAGACACACAAAAATACACAAAAAAAAGAAAAAAAAAACATTCCAGATTTTTTTCTTCAGTGTAGTGGAATGGAATCTTCGCTACGCTCATCCAATAAAATTCAAAATAAAATGTATGATTACTAAAAATTAATGATAATAAGTTTTAAATGTAACCATTTCAATAAAACAACGCACAAGTAGGCCTACATACATAATCTTAATATTAAAGGTAAAACCAATTTTATAATGGGAAATAATTCACCTCTCTTTTACTGCATTTTTCTGCAAGTTTTTTAACACGAACATATTTCATACATGGTTTAAACTCTGGAATCTTGCATAAAATAGAATTGAACAGACATGGGACTTTATTGGATGAGCGTAGCAAACGTAGCGAGCGAAGCGAAGACTTCAATTTTCACTGACTCCTCAAAAATTTAGCTCCAATGTTTTTTTTTTGTTTTTTTTTGTTTTTTTTTTATCTGTTTGTTCGCACGATTCCGGGCAAACCGGCATATGCGATCTTGATGAAAATTGGAGGGACCTTCGAAATCTCTGAACTTAGACGTGCCACGTTTTTGGGTACAATCGAAGAAATATTTTCTAACGAATATCGTACTAATACGATTTTTTTTTAAAATTTTGTGCAATATTTTTGACACATTTGGTCTGATTCTGACCAAACGGATAGGGCTACAACGTTCATATTTCACATGGGCATTAAGGTTATAGTGATGTAGTACCTTTTGAAATAAAAAGTTGGAAAGTTAGCCAAAAACTATAGAAATTAAGGTTTTAATTTAGGTTTTTCGATTTTAAGTGCGATATTTTCGTCATATTTGGGCCGATTCTGACCAAACGGGTGGGGCTACAACGTTCATATTTCACATGGACATTAAGGTTATGGTGATGAAGTACCTTTTGAAAGAAAAAGTTGAAAAAATTAGCCAGAATCCGTAGAAATAATGCTTTAATATGAGTTATTTTAGGTTTATAATAACAATTAACAGTAACAATAGAAACTTGACAACAATCAACCTACAATACATTCAAAAAGCACTTACAAAGGAAAAGTGGTCCCACGCAAACTAAAAACTTACGCTCATTCCATCAACGCGGCGGGACTTTAGTGTTTTCCTAGTATGATAACTGGTTACGTGTATTTGTTAATCTAAAGTCAGGTACGGTTAAACGTAGCACTGATGAATTTCTAGTATTGACAGCACTATTCACAAAGTCATGGTTACTAAGATTACTAAAAACATATAGGCCTAAAACAGTTCTATAAAAATACAGTTGTGGCAATGGAAGAATGTCGTACTCTATTATAAACAAAGTCAGTTGACAAAGCCGCTGAAGATTAAATATGGTTCTCATGATATAGTTTTGAGCAGTGATCAGTGATGTTAGCTTATAATCAAATGTTCCCCCCAATGAATGATACCAAATTGCAAATTCGATTGGAAAATAGCGAAATACAATTGCCTTAGAACATTTAATGGCATAATTTTTTTAAGATAGAAGATTTTAAGATAGTAGATGATATAACTGATGGATCGAAGTTTTGTTGTTAACATATTTATGTGCATGCTCCATCCAACTCAATGATGAATCCATATACAATCCCAAATATTTTATATACTCGCAGCTTTCAATACACTTTCATTACAATTAGTTGTTTCAATGCAGTTTGATTCATGGTAAACAATGTTCATATGAGGAATAGTAGTCTTCTCTTTAAAACAAAATACAATGAATTTGGTTTTTGGGCTATTTAAAACAAGACCGTTATTTCTAAAATACTTTGATAAAATGTGTAGATCATGATTGACAAGCATTTGCAAACTTACATACGTGACGGCTGAAAGCACTAAAGCTGCATCATCTGCAAAAAGAGTAACTGAAGCATTCAAAGGCAATATTGCGAGATCGTTTATAAAAATTAGGAAAAATATTGGGCCCAACACAGACCCTTGTAGAACCCCTCGTACTACAGTTAATTTCATGCTGTGTGTTCCATTACGACAACAATTTGCACTCTTCTATTTAAATATGATTCGAACCATTGACCAATTTTTCCTCTTAGACCACACCTGTTGAGTTTATTTACCAATAAGTTATGAGAGATTATATCAAACGCCTTATCCAAATACAGTGCCCATGGTCTTGTGATTCTTTTCCATTGCTTTGGTTATATGACTTGTGTGATTCTCAATTGCCATGTCAACATTCTTCTTTGGCAAGAAACCAAACTGAATCTCAGAAAAGAATTGATTTGACTGTAGAAAGTTTAAAACCTGATTTTTTACACAAACTTCTAAAATTTTTGATATTGAATGCAACAATGAGATGGGTCGATAATTGTTAACCATGATTTTATCACCACTTTTAAAGATCGGGATTATAAGAGCCGTTTTTAAAATATTAGGCACATAACCATCATTAAGAGAAAGATTGAATAAATATTTTAAAACAGGTACAAAAATATCACAATGTTATCTTTTATCATACAAATATTTAATCTATCAATGCCTGCGCTTGATTTGCTTTTCATGTTTCTAATAACTTCAACAAGATCAGCTTCAGTTATATCAAGAGACGTGCATGTTTGGTTAACCCACTGCATACTATGATCGTTACTAATTGTATCGTCGTTGTTAGCATTGGTCGCCGCTGTATTCGCAACATTAATAAATATTCATTTCAGTAATTAGCATCTCTAACGGGATCTTTATCAGTGCTAATAGTTTCACCATCTATTAGAATTTCGGATTTTCCCTCGCGCCCTCTCCCCTTCAAAACCTTGTTTAGTACGTGCCAATAGTTTTTACCTTTATCAACTGCCTTCTCTATTTCTTCCTGGTAGAAATTTATTTTATCCCGCTTTATTTTTTCCCTGGCGAGTTTACTCAAAACTTTATAACGATGTTTTAAAATTTCATCTTCTTGGTGTCGCTTTAAAGACTTATAGATAGCCTGCTTTTGAAGTGTAAGTTTTATTGTTTCCGGTGTAATCCATTCTTTACGTTTTCTAGTTTTGTTGTTCAGACTAGGCCTAAATGTAACATAATATGAGTTATCAATTATTTCAAATATTTACTTAAATGTAGTTCATTGTTGTGTCTGCATCATGTAATTAGATTTATTTAGTTGTCCTCCTTTGTAAATCAGTTTTTATAATTGAATAGGATAGACGTTAAATAAATAAATAAATAAATTATTAATTTAAGTTCCTGGAAAAACAACTTGAAAGTTCCATCTGCATGTACTGAGCTGAAAACCCCCTCCCAATTGTGCAAACTTAAATTTGTTTGAAAAAGTGTCTTGTTTATGTAGGTACTTGATAACCTTTGTAGATTGTGTTATTTTGATGTGCTCACTCGTGTTGTTATGAACACGCACCGTTGTAGCCAAATGATCCGTAATGCCACAGTCCAAGGTACAACACTCAAACTCAACTTGTTTACTGTTGCGTATAAATACATGATCGATGCATGTCTGTGAACCATCTCCCATCCTAGTTGGTTCGTTTATGCAAGAGATAAAACCTTTGGAATACAAAAGGTCTAAATAATCACTTATATTAACATTATAACATTGAGGCCTTTCAGTTATTATTTATGTTATTGATGTCTCCCAAGAGTATACACGGATCCCGTGTTTCATTGTCTAATAAAGACTGAAGATCATCCCATCACAAAGGGCTTCACAAGTGCTTGATTAGACCGCCGATATAAAGAGATTATCGTAACAGTAGTATTGTTCAATATTAAGTCCAAGATTAAACCTTCAGCAGTGTTGCACAGATATGATTTCCAATTAAACTTATAACTTTCTTTAATAATTTTTTCAATGCGGTGAGACCATGTTCACAAACTTTTGGGAAGGCCAGCTTTAAAAAAATTGATTTCGTGATTTGTAAACAAAATTTAATGTGATTTTTCTTTTTAACATCTTTAAGCTATACGCGTTTCCAAGCAAAGATAGATGGCAGCACTAAAACGCAACATGTCGGACCGATCAGTGATAGAGGCGAGCTGCTTACGGCGGGCGCTGTATATTCAGTTGGCTTCAACTTGATTTTTGTTACATTTCTGATCTTTTTGCGAAAACATTGTTGATTATGTCACATCGTCCGCGTATTTTATTAGTAAAATTCGTAAGTTTTGGGGATCGGCTTTGTTAATAACGGGAATTTAATGGCATTTTAAATTACAACAAATAATTGAGATTATTTGATGATATGAGCTCGAAAAGAACAAACCACACTGTTAAACTATTAAATACAGAAACAAGTGTATAAAAAAATGTTGAATGATGAAGATCAATGATATTTTCCCAGGAAAATGTTGCCCAATACTAATAATTTCAATAATTTACTTGATATCCAAAATCAAAAGAGATTCTAGCAAATTATAGCCCTACACTTGTTTTGCACTTTTCTACTTCGTTTTACAATGTAAACGAAATCGGAGTAGGCCTATATAATTGGATGAGCGTAGCGAGCGAAGCGAAGATTCCATTTCACTACACTGGAGAAAAAAATCCGGAATGTTTTTTTTTTTTTTTCTTTTTTTTTTTGTATTTTTGGTGTTTGTTAACACGATTCCGGCTAAACCGATACTCCGATTGCGATGAAATTTTATGGAGGCCTTCGAAATCTCTGAACTTAGAACTGCCACGTTTTTGAGCGCAATCGGGAAATTTTTTCTCATAAAAAACGCAATTTTACGATTTTTTTCGATTTTTAAAAAATTTCTTCGACTTATAACACCTACATGCTTTATTCGATTGTAATGATTTTTTCACAGAACCTTAATTTTATGAATTAAGATATTCGTGTGAAATTTGAGTGCAATCGAAAAACTATTTCTCATGAAAATCGAAGTTTTACGTTTTTTTTTTCTTTTTGAACGAGTGAGCGTAGCGAACGTAGTGATTTCCATTCGACTTAAACGGCCCTTATGGTTTTTCTGCGTGCGTGCGTGTGTGTGTGTGTGTGTGTACGTTGAAAATCAGCCGAATCGCTGAACAGATTGCGCTGAAATTTTAAACAGACATCCGGTACGAGTTTATTGAGAACTGCTAACAAAATCAGCAAGATTCATTGCGATTTAAACCTACAAGAAATGATAAACTGAAAAATAGACTTCCAATGTTTAGAAATTATTTTAACGACAATGTTTTAGATTTTGAAAAGATATTTTTTGTTTGTTTTTCGCCTGGCCGTGAAATGCCGTGCCCATGCAAGGTCAGTCGAATGTTGGACGTCAAGGTACCCCCAAATTCCGCTCGTAGATTGAGTAAACCTTGCATTATTTTCACGTGTTTCGTATTGGCTATGTTTACCATAGTAGGCTCTATTGCCACAGGTGATGGACTACACTGCGTTATATGCATTTCAAAACATGTTTAATTATTTTTGAAATACAATCTAGAAATTACAAAATCTTTCCCGACCAGGGGATTGAACCTACGTCTCCCACATTTAGGCTACAAGGGCGGTTTAGCCAACTAGACTAGGGAAACGCCAAAGTCGTAGTTAGACGAGTGAGCGAGTCATGTGGTGAGTACCCGGGAACATTTTGCATTTTTTAGGCCAAAATGCGCCACTGTAGCCTATGATAGGCTAGGGAGGCCTAAGGTAAGGGGAAGAAAAGAAATGTTACCGGGTACTCAACACATGGCTCACTCACTCGTCTAACAACGACTTTGGCGTTTCCCTAGTTTTAAACAATTCTTTGACTTATAACACCTACATGCTTTATCCTATTGTAATGATTTTTTTACAGAACCTTCATTTCATGAATTAATATATTCGTGTTAAATTTAAGCGCAATCGAATAATTATTTCTTATGAAAATTGCAATTTTACGATTTTTTTTCTTTTTTAAAAATTACGATTAACTAAAAAATTAAGTTAATTTTTTATTTAATTTAGTTTAATTAAAAAAATTAAGTTAATTTTTTATTTAATTTAATTTAATTTAAAAAAATCTTCGACTAAGTAATGAATTTTTCACAGAACAACAGAAAATCCGCGTAACACATGGCAGCTCAATGCACCATATACGCTCATCCAACAACGCGGCGGGACTTAAGCGTTTTTCTAGTATATTTATCTAGTATACACTTAGGACTTCCGGTTTTTTAAATATACATTTTATGAAAAGGAGGCCTATTAAATAGCTGATGGTCTATTTTTATTATTGTTTTGTATGTCAGTAATGGCATGACGCGTCATTCTGCAGACAGTTTTTTAATCTTGTAGGTCATATCATTATACTTATTCTATAGTTATAATATAAATCGTATTTATTATGATATTATGTAAAATATTATGTATTAAATATTGGTAATGAACAATGACGGTAAATGGTATATGTAGGCCTACATTAATTATATAAGGTAGAAAAGGAGTTGGGACTTGTACATAAGCGCTAATACAATTAATATTATATTTGTTATTGTTTTGTTATTGTTATTATGAGTATGACTTTATTTATATTAAATTATCATAACAAAACAAAAGAAGTATATCTCAATTAAAAGTGCCATAAGAAGCGAGCGATACTGTATGTGTGTGTTTACTATGAGTTGTGAACATTCTTGACTGTTTGAATTTGATTTAGTATTTATATCGTACCCTGTTAGCTTATAATTTGGTATATAGCCTATAAATACCAATGATTTATTATGATATTATAATTAGAGAATTGTAATATGGATACAAATGCCATCCTTGGTGTCTCATGGGTGCATTGGGCGCAGGTCTGAATATAGTAATATTATTCTGGTAAACATGGTCTCGAATCCCGCATATTGGAGAGCGATTTTATTATTTTGGTGCACCCCCATGCTTTTGATAATCATCAATTAACAACATTTTGGGAAAGCAACGACAATGTACCTGTGATTGTACATATTTATAAGTGACAAACACGGAATGACATGTATTCTTCAGGTAAGCACATAGCGCGCTCCTCCGACTATCACTGATCGGACAGTTGCATTTTTCGCCACCAGGTAGCAACCCCTTTGCTTGGAAACGCGTATTGAAAGGAACCCAAGGTATCGTTATCCAAAGTTTTTATTCTATTTTACTAGTGATTTTTTAAATTCTCAGTTTTGGCATTTAACATTTTCTTCAATATATAAAAAACAACACAAATTACAAGTACAATAGGAACAGCTGATGTCAAAAAGTTACTGGAAAGAAAGCACAAAGAAGTTGGAAACTAGAAAGGAAGGTCGAGTAAAACGGTGGATACTGGAAGGGCATAATGAAGGATCAAGATGGCTGGAGAAACTATAGAGATTGAAAGTACAAAAGTGTGTGTGGCGGCCAATTTTGATATTTTTGAATTTATATCTTTGTATTTTATATGAAGTTTATTAAGTCTTGCCTAAGCCTCCTTGGCAGTCAATTTTGGTATTTGTAAATTTAATTTATTTACTTGTTTTTGATATGAAGTTTCTGAATTGACTTATTTTTACATCATGGTTATGCATAGGCCTACTGTTTTTATCTGTATTCTTGGTCAAGCAGAACAAAGCCTTATGGTCTTAAGCTTCGCCAAGTCGAAAATAAAGACTCTTTTATTTTTATTATTATTATTATTTTTATTATTATTATTATTATTATTATTATTATTATTATTATTAACATACACGGCTACTCCTCCAGAACGCTCGTTAGGCCTAGGTTGAAATAACATCTTATAGCCCTGAATGTCGTAAAGCCGCTTTTCACCCTCATCAATCCACACTTCTGTTAAGACAATTACATCATAAGAACAATTATTTGACTTTAGGTAGGCCTAAACAAGTAAATTATCAAAATTTGACCTCAAGCTACGAATGTTTATGTGGAACACGAGGTGTAGATACACGTCAGAACTAGTCAGTCAATCTTCACTTTGTTCATCTTGCGGTTGCGGGATCGGCAAGTCGTCCACCGAGTTCACTCTAATAATAGGGGACTTCTCACTTTGACGCATCATGTAAACATTGCCATTTTTCACCCAGGCGAATAATAATAATAATAATAATAATAATAATAATAATAATAATCATCATAACTCAGTTCCAACTATGTCGGGTTTGAGTGGTGGGTTTTTCACCATTATCTAGGGCATGAAACTGTAGATACTAAGCTTGCCAGACTCAGTGTTTCTTCCACATCCTCCAACTCCTTCCTCTCCACCAATTTACTCCACTCTCTTGTCCTCCCACAGCTTTACTCTTGCCACATGCTCCCACACTTCATCCCGTTTTCCAACGTCTTCTTGAATTAATCTTTCCCATTTCTCTCTTGGTCTTCCTATCTTTTTTCCCCTCCTCTGCCGCTTCAAATTCTCGTCTTGGAATCTCTCTCTGCCCATCCTTTTCATATGTCCAAACCATCTTAGACGTTCTCTTCCTAGCTTAAACTTCAATCTCTCCAGTCCCAGTTCTTCCTTAATATTTCATTACTTCTTATCTTGTCCATCTTTGTAACTCCCTTGATACTTCTTAAAAACTTCATTTCTGCTGCTTCCAGCTGACTCTCTTCTTTTGTTCCCACTGCCCATGTTACTGCCCCATATGTTAGTATAGGTACAAAATATGCATTATACAGCAAAATTTTACATTTTTGTGGGAACAACTCATTCCATAGTAACTTCTCACCAATTGGTAAAACCTTCTGCTTTTTGCACTCTAGATGACACTTCCCTACACACTTTTGCATCTTTGTCAATATACTTCCCAAATATTTAAATTCTTCTTTTTCTTCTAAGACTTCTCCACGTAGTACAATATTTCCTGGTCTCTAGGCCTGCCCTTTGTCTTCTTTTGCATACGCAAACATTCACTCTTTTTCTGATTGATTTTTAGACCAAACTCTGTAGTAACTTCATTCCATCAGTCCACCTTCTCCTGCACTTCTCTGGCACTCTCACCCCAAATCAACACATCGTCCGCAAACACTAAGGTTCTTGTGTCCCTTCCATCTGTATTTGGTTCCACTCTTCTTATAATTTCATCCATTACAACAGTAAAGAGTGTTGGAGATAACACACTACCTGTCGCAAGCCTTCATTTACTTGGAACCATTCTGACCTACCCATATCTGTCTGTACGCAACTTTCACTCCTTTGATATGTACTTTGTATCCTGACTATTAAACCTCTTCCCACTCCTTTTATCTCGAGACACTCCCATACTTTCTCTCTAGGCAGGCAATCGTATGCCTTCTCCAGATCCAAAAACACAATGTGCATTCTTTCCCATTTTGCCATCTCCCCTCCATTGTCTGTCTTATAGCAAATATGGGATCAATAGTAGACCGTCCACTTCTGAACCCATATTGTTCTTCTCGTAGATCTGTGGTCATATACCTCCTTCAGTCTTAGTTCTATAACTTTTTCATAAATTTTAGCACACTGACACATTTATGTCACCCCTCTATAATTTTCACATTTCTTACGGTCACCTTTTTTAACAACGTACAATTATACCTCTTTTCCAATCTTCCGGTACCTTCTTTTGTTTCCACACAGCACTAATTACTCGAAATAACCATCTTCTTCCTTCCGCACCTGATGCTTTGATCATTTCCACAGAAATGTCATCCACTCCCGGAGCTCTACCATTCTCATGCTCCTAACGCCCGTGCCACCTCTTGTTCGTTACCTCGTCTTCTTCGTCTTCTCCACTTGCCTCTTCCTCTTTCTCTGCATTTAAATTTCCACTAACTTGTACATTTAGCAGATCTTTGAAATATTTGCTCCACAGTTTCTTTTATTTCCTGTGGGTTGTTGTAACTTGCCATTTTCATTTACCATGAGCTTTTGTTCCTCCCTTTCTTGTCTTTTTGTCTTTACTAGTCCATATATAATTTTCTCATTTCCCTGGAAGTCATCTTCTAATTTACCAGCAAATTCTTCCATTGCTTTGTCTTTCTCCTCCCTCACAATTTGTTTCACGTCGGTTTTTTCGCCTACGGTACTCGTACTCATTTTCTGCAGATTTGCACTCTTCATTCTTTTTCCAAGCTAGTTTCTTCTCTCCCGAACTGCATCTCGTACCCTCTCGTTCCACCATCGCGTTTCTTTCTCTTTCCTCCTTCCACTGACTCTTCCACACACCTCTTCTGCACTGACACAAAAGCCTTCTTAAAGTTTTGCCATTCTTCTTCTATTTCTCCCACTTCATTTGTAGGTGTGTTTGGTCACTAATTCTTGTCATACCCTCCTTTTGCACTATCCGAGATTGCAGTTTCCACACTTTTAATCGTTTGTGTCTGTTCTTTATTCTCTTTTGTGTCTGTACCATCATTCTAAACTTCCCCAACACCAGCCTGTGGTCTCCATCCAATGATATTGATGGCATTACCCTCACATCCTCGAGGTTTCTCATTACTTCTTTTCCTATACATAGATAGTCAATTACTGTCTCTGATCTGTCTTCACCATAGCCATATCTCGTTATTTGTTGGGTTCTACGTTTCTTGAACCAACTATTTCCTATAACTAACGAGTTCCTGGCACACATTTCTAACAATTTCTCTCCATCTCTGTTTCTTATATCTATCCCATGTCTGCCCATAACCTCTTCAAATCCTGTTCTATCTTTTCCTATTCTTGCATTAAAATCCCCCATTACTACAATAGTATTCGATGTCATAATTGCTTCTAATTTTGCCACAAACTCATCCTTCTCAACCACTGGTCTTCCTGTTTGAGGCGCATACACCTGAATGAATTCGATTGTCATGCTGTCACCGCACAAGATGTACATCTGTATCATTCTATCACTATGGCTTTTTACATTTACAATCCTGTCTTTCCATTCCGGGCTTACCACACCACCACAGCTTGTATCCTTCTCTGAGATTCTTGTTTCCACACCCTTTCCACTTTGTCTCACTGAGTCCCATTATACACAGTTTCTGTTCTTTCATGACATCAATTATCTCTTCAATTTTACCATTAAGTGTCACTATATTTTAATGTGCCCACATTTATAACTTTTCCTTCTTTCCTGTGTAATAATAATAAATAATAATAATAAATAATAATAATAATAATAATAATAATAATAATAATAATAATAATAATAATAATAATAATAGAGAAATCAAATATTTTTCGAGTCATTTTGCTGTGTTCGCTTTTTTAAATACTGCCCGACGTTTCGATACGACTGTGCGTATCATCCTCTGAGGCACCACTGAAAAACTTTATTAATAAAGCGAGCACAGCGAAATGACTCGTAAAATTTTTGATTTTTTCTAATATTTCGGGCTGTGAAAGCATGAAGCAAAAAAAAAAATAATAATAATAATAATAATAATAATAATAATAATAATAATAATAATTGGATGAGCATAGTGAGCAAAGCAAAGACTTAAATTTCACTGACCCCAAAAATTAGCTCGGGTGTTTTTTTTGTTTGTTTTTTTTTTTTTTTTTTTTTGTATTTTTGTCTGTTTGTTCGCTCTCTACCGGGCAAACGGCAAATGCGATCTTGATGAAAATTAGAGGGGACCTTCGAAATCTCTGAACTTAGACTTTCCACGTATTTGGGTACAATCGAAGAAATATTTCTCATGAATATCGTACTTTTACGATTTTTAATGCAATATTTTCGTGATATTTGGCTCGTGACCGGGCAAACGACTACTCTGATCTTGATGAAACATTATGGGAACGTTTGAAATCTTTAAAATGATATATTATGATTTTAGGGACTTTAAGAAATATTTCTCATGATATGTACTTTTACGTTTTTGTTTTGATTTTTTCCCGATATTTTCGTGATGTTTAGTCAATTATGCCCAAAACGGGAAGGGCTACAACGTTCATTAGACGAGTGAATAATAATAATTGGATGAGCATAGTGAGCAAAGCAAAGACTTAAAATTTCACTGACCCCCAAAAATTAGCTCGGGTGTTTTTTTTTTTTTTTTTTTTTTTTTTTTTTATATTTGTCTGTTTGTTCGCTCTCTATCGGGCAAACGGCATATGCTATCTTGATGAAAATTGGAGGGGACCTTCGAAATCTTTGAACTTAGATTTGCTACGTTTTTGGGTACAATCGAAGAAATATTTCTCATGAATATCGTACTTTTACGATTTTTTTCTATTTTTAATGCTATATTTTCGTGACATTTAACCCGCAACCGGGCAAATGGCTACTCCGATCTTGATGAACCTTTATGAGAACGTTTGAAATCATTAGAATTAGATATGTTATGATTTTAGGGACATTTGAAGAAATATTTCTCATAGATATCGTACTTTTACGATTTTGTTTCGATTTTTTCCCGATATTTCGTGATGTTTGAGTCAATTCTGACCAAACGGGTGGGGCTACAACGTTCATTAGACGAGTGAGCGCAGCGAACGTAAGTCTTCCCTAACGCTATACTCGATCGGGCTTTGGCCGTGAGCATTGTCCAATGTATGTATGTTAAATGTCTGTCTGTCTGTCTGTCTGTCTGTCCAGGCTCATACGGCCGAACGGCCAAATAGACTGAGCTGAAATTTTAAACACACATCCGTGACCAGGTAACTGAGAACTGCTAACAAAATGAGCAAGATCCATTTCGATTAAAACTACAATAAATAGAATGGGATTTTTAAAAATATCGGTAGCATTTGTTTAGATTTTCCATATGAAAAATAGGCCACAGCCTACGATATAAAAACAATTCAGATATAGTCGCTATCAGTCGGTGATTTTTCGTATGTTTTTGTTGTCAATACGGTATGTCATTCTCTACAGGTAATGTCATTATTCTTGTTTAAATTCATCAACTAATTCATAATGATTCCCAATTGACCATCCACACGAAACAGTGCCATACCGCAGTAGTCCCTGTACAGTATGCACGCCCGTACTACGCCATATAAAGGTATAATTAAAATCGGAGACTAGACCACCTACTTTATTCTAACCTACGTCATGAATGTTAGATATGTGTACGCTTTACGTAGGCCTAAACCATATGGTCGTGTATTTGGCACAGAGCATTGCTCTGCATATGGTAAAAGACGATCGAATTAGACTAAGTCCATCTCGCAAACATCAGCTGAAAGTGAAGTATATATACTCCACGAAAAGATGCGACCTCTGGCAGTCGTCGTCGGGGACCTCTACCTCTTCCCTGACAACCCCTTGACGACGATGACCATAAACTAGGGAAACGCCAAAGTCTTTGTTAGATGAGTTAGCGAGAGTGCAAATAAGAGGGGTATGAGTTTAGTTGTTATAAGGGCGCGTCAACACTGTAAGGCCTAATGGCCACTCTAGCCTAATATACTGTGGAGAAAATGCCCATGCTAGCTAGATTCAGCCTTAAGTTTTGGGAGGAAAGGGGATGTTCCCGGGTACTCAACACATGGCTTGCTCACTCGTCTAACAACGACTTTGGCGTTTCCTAGTATTTTACCATGGACATTAAGGTTATGGTGATGTAGCACCTTTTGAAAGAAAAAGTCGAAAAAGCTAGCCAGAATCCATAGAATAAAGGTTTTAATATAAGTTTTTAGAGGTAAATAATAATAATTAACAAGTTACTATAGAAACATGCCAACAATCACCTACAATGCATTCAAAAAGCACTTGCAAAGGAAAAGTGGTTCCACGCAAACTAAAAAATTACAAAACGCTCATCCATCAACGCGACGGAACTTAAGCATTTTCCTAGTAATAATAATAATAATAATCATAATAATAATAATAATAATGAGTATGAGGTTTTTAAGCATAAGCCTCGCTTTAAGGACATAGTTATTGATTCATAACAATTGGCGTGAAGTTTGCCCCGACTGGGATTTGAACCCAGAACCTCCGGCTTAACGTGCCATAGCTCTACCAATTATAATAATAATGTCCCGACAACGAACAAATACCCATTACTCTTCCACATGCCTACATTGTACAGTAGACAGAATATGGGACACTTCCCCTCAAGATAGGGTGACCAGACGTCCCGAAAAAAGCGGGACAGTCCCGAATTTGACGCAATTGTGCCCGCGTCCCGAAATATTTCATTTCGGGACGCCTTTTGTCCCGAAATTGGTAAATTCACAATTTTATTTTATTTGCTTAAAAAAAAATTAGAAAATTAGAAATTTCAACCAGAAAATAAAAACAAAAAAGCAAGAAATCTAAGAAGCGGCTTTGTAAATTTAATGATTGTAGGCTCACTACCTACAAATGGATTTGTAGGTGGTACGATTTCCCCCACAAAGCGAATTGGAGTGTTTTTTACAGGGTTTTTTGGTTTTTGACTACACAAAAGAGAGTATTTCAGTATTAAATCCAGATCGATATTTTTTCTGAAACGCTCAGAAATCACTCCAAAAACCCTGATTTTAACAATTTTCTCCTGCGGCGCTGTTGTTGGGGGGCTCGCCCCCAAACCCCCCTGCTGTTTTCGCCTGAAAGAGTGTCCCGAAATTCACTCCTGGCCATCTGGTCACCCTACCTCAAGAAGTGTCCCATATTCTGTCTACTGTACAATGTAGGCATAGGCTCAAGGGCCTTTAAAGTCCAACTCGCTACCTTACCGTGGTTTGGCCTGTGAGTAGGGAGTAGTGTATTCCCAGAACTAAGGCGAGCTCTGGCCGGTTGGGGTGCGTGTTGCAGAGAGAGCTCTCGCGCAACTTTTTATCACACCTTTCTTCATTCATACAGCTTACTCGTATTTATTTTCTTCTTTCACTTTTTTCTCTCCATACTTGCAACATCCTCACTCCTTCCCATTAACCCCCCGCGTCTTCCCTTACGTTCCTCCTTTGGAGGGAAGAAAACATGGTGGTAATCCACAATTATGGAAAAGAAAAAATTGGAAGACTCCAATACTCTTGAAATGGGCACTGATAACGCTACTGTTGAGTGCCCTAAAACAACATTAACTAACTAACTAACTTCCCCTCAAACTGAAGCGCGGTAGAAATATGTAATTTTAATTAATCTCTCAGGACACCGGTACAAGTATTCTGAAAAGTGAAACCTTTAGGCTACGGGTTAAAACCGGCAGTCTGGTCACCTTATGTTAAGTAGTAAGTTGGGGGGGGGGGGGCGTCAAAACTGAATTGCCTACATTCTAAGCACAAAGGTCATAGTGGTTTAAAATTCCACAATGCCCAATCTGTCAAAACAAAACAAACACATAGCACATTCTGCTACGGATAATATTACAGAGTGTAGGCCTACTCGGATTACTCCAGATTAATTTTAAAATACATTTGGGATATAAGATGACCGTTTGTTTACATCGTGTGAGAAGACCTAGCTTACAGCAGCTCAGCATAAGTATCTAGTGGACCCTGGTACGGGCAGGGCATAGTAGAATGGAATCTTCGCTACGCTCATCCAATTATATTTTAACAGATAATTTTGCAATGGAACTTGAAAAAGTAATGAGATCCCACACAAAACAAAACAAAAACTTGTAAAAATACAGCCAAACCTTACACACTCAAAAGAAATGAGATCTAAAAAAAGGGCCAAGCTCATCTACCCTTCCACATTTGTGCATTCTTAATTCATAAACGTACAGTGTCCCGTAACAACATCCTTGAAAAGCTTGGCAAAATAGAATTTGTATGACCATTACGTTTAAATTAATTAGAAAAAAAGAATTTGGATGAAATATTAGGTTTAAATTAATAGTTGAAAATTCTATTTTCCCCAAGCTTTTAAAGGGGATGTTTTACGGGAACTGTACATTATAATTAAGAATGCGCAAATGGGAAGGGTAGGAGTTTGGGCCCTTTTTTTTAGATCTCTTTTCCCTTTTTGAGGTTAAGGTTTGGCTGATTTTTACAATTTTTTGTTATTTTTTGTTGCTTAGTTTTTAAAGATCTATTATACAATTAGTGATTCAAATTGTAGTTGACTCGTCCTCCCACCTGGGGGAGGTTTGGACTACACAAGTATGCTTGATTACAAAATATAGTCAAACCAAAGAGGCATTGAAGCCTACCTAATCCCAACCATGAATTTTAAAAAAAAAATAGAAAAAAAGTCTAGAATTTTAAAAAATACAGAATTCAAAAGAAAAGTGTCTCAAACCTCCCCACTCTCCCCTATCCAAAATAGAGTCTGCAGTTTTTTTTTGGTGACCTTGCTCTTGGAGATTTGGGCACCTTGAATGAAAAACCCATCCCCCCTCCATCCCCTAGGCCAATCCTCATCCCAGATTTGCAAAAATTTGATTGTATTGACTAATCATTGATGTCGTATTTGGCCTGATGCTTTGTTCCGGGGATTGTTGGAATCATGGAAGATGATCAAGTGACACCCCTTTTTAAATTTTACGAAACCAAATAACTGGTTAAAACATATGGGAATTTTATGGGGGAACGCCCTCAGTTGTCTCTCCATTTACCACAGAAAAAGTTGAGTAAAAGGTTTTTCCTTTGGGTTTAGTCGGGGCAAGATAACTTGAGGGGCTCCAGGAAGAAAGACCCAATTTACATGGGGCTTTCCCATGAAAAGACAACAATTTTTTAATTTTGGGTAATTGGGTTGCTAACATAACGGATTTTTGGGTGCCCGTTGGGGCCCAAGCCCCCCCCCCAGGGCTACACACTCGGGCACCTTATACAGCAAGCGGGTTTGGGGGTGTTTTCGAAATGTCCCCCAGCCGTCATAAAAGTGATGTAACTTGAAAATATCAAAATGGGGGGGATTTAAGTACATGACAAGCAAGCTAAATTTGGTTGGGTAGAACTTTCCTGGGGGTGAAAAAACGGTGAAAAGGGGTCAAAACACTGAAAGGATTTTAGTTACTGAAAGGCATCTACTATCCTAGCCCCTATTTTATGTTTCAATTGCCCAGCATTCTGCCCAAAATGGGTACAAGTTCATTTTTTACGGGACTTTAAAGGTAATAGTGATTAGGAAAAAAGTTTAAAAAGTGTCGGGAAGGGCATCAAATAAATTTTTTAATATTTGCCTTTTACATGTTATTTTTTCATTCATTCAGTCATTTGTTTTTCCTCAACAATGCCCCCATGTAGGGAAAAGGCTCTATGTTTTGGGAAAAGCCAACCCTTTTGAGAGTAATTTATAGTCGCCAACAATGCCTATGAATCAGGATACAAAGAAAAAAATCAACAAGTAACTATAATATTGACAGTGATCCCCTAAAAGTGTAGGCCTAAAAAGGCAAGTTTTTGGGACAGATTTTTTGCATTCTATTTTTAATAAAAATCCCTTTTGCAGTCTCAAGGTGAAAGTCGTGAGTCATTTTCCAACATGGTCGCAGCAAGGGTATACGTGAAGAAAACACAAGGGTAGTAAAAAAAAAACGTCAAATTAAAAAGGGATCATTCACCTTTTTAGGTTATCCAGACATCTATTTACCAACCAAAGTGACCCCATTAAAACAAATTTTTCCAAAAAATAATATAATTAGTAATTTCCCCCATTTTTAATTTGTTTAATTTGTAATGAAATTGACTTTGTTTTCCATTCCCGTTCTGGCAACAACCCCGGGAAAAGGCCTTGGCTTAGGAGCGAGTAGCGGGGCGCGGAAAAACTGAGTGCTTGGGGAAGGGGGATAAAAGTATAAAGTAGAGGCATACTCGCTTAAAATTTGGGTTTGAAAAAAAAAAACCAATGTAAATGTGTTTTTCGGCAAGTTAAGGTTTGCCAAGTTATGTTTTTTTTTTGGAAAAGATTAAATAAGCGCCAGGCACTTACAGTACTTATATGAGGGGGTTTTTAAAAACGCGCCTTTGATTTAACGTTTTTTGGTTTTATAAAAAACCTTTTAATTTTTTAAAATAAAAAAAAAAAAACATCAAAACAAAATTTTATTTTACACTTTTGAAGCCTACACAAACCCCAGATAACAAAAAAGGGCGAAAAATTTTAAAGTGCTAATTTTGGTGGAGGTCCCGGGTCCCAGGCTGTTTTAAGTATTTTTTACACATGGTGGAAGTGCCGGGTCTTTAAATGCGAGTGTGAGAAAAAAACCCTTTTTAAAAAATGTCGGCGGGTAAAAGTAAAAAAATTACGTTTTGTTGTAAACCAAACCCTAGGCCTTGCCCACCTAAAATTTGTAATTAAAAAAAAAAGGGTGCTTTAAAGTTTAAAACCAAAAATTTTTTTAAAGGGTTTAAACTTTTGAAAATTTTAAACGCTTTTCCCCCATCCCTACTGATACACTTTAAAAACCCCTGTACACCTAGCCGAAATATATATTTACTGCGATGCCAGTATGTTATTGTTTGTTTTTTTTGTCGAAATGCTGGGGCTGTGATGTGGTTTTTAAAAATTTTTGTTTTGTTTAAAAGGGTTCTTCTAATTTTTAAGCAAAAGATATTTTAGAGTGGGGTGTGCTCGAACATAAAACAAAAAGCAAAAAAGCTAATAGGCCTAAAAAGGGAAGAGAAACACTTAAACATACCAGAAAACTTACGAGCCCTCTTCACATCAGTTAGGACACGTGCACCGTTTCGATCAATCGTTAAGATAACTTTGATGAGTGGTGAATAGGTTCACTAAACAGATGACCCCAATTTTTTCAAAAGCTCGCCAGCTAAAATTTCGAGGTTTTTTAAAAAAAAAATAAGAATTTTTTATTATCTTTTACGGGGAAAGCGAATTTATTCAGTGTTATTCAGTTCTTTTTTTTGGAATTATTATTTTTTGGGAATTTTTAAGCCCCGGGGACCCCCCCCCCCCCCCTCCCAAAAACTTCAAAACCCCATTTTGGGCGCGCGCGCCCCCCACAGGTTGAACCCGCCCCTTTAACCCATTCGAGTACTACTTGGCGAGATCGAAGAAAATTCTCATGAATTTTTTAGGTTTTTTTTCATTTTTATGTAATTTTGTGATTTTGGACAGTTCTTATCAAAACGAGTGGGGCTACCACGTTCATTTTTTACTGGACATTATGGAAATTTTGGTGATGTGGCGTACCTTTTAAAAGAAAAAGTTGAAATGTTGCCAGAATTTTTAGAAAAAAAGGTTTTAATATGTTTGCAGGTGAAAACAAGTAATAGTATAGAAATTGAAAATAATCAGCTAAATGATACAAAAAAAAAAGTTTTTGGGCCTCAAATTTTTTAATTTATTTTAATTGAATTAAACTAATTTATAAAAAATTATCCAAATTTAACAACAAAAATTTTTGCACTGGAATTTGAAAAAGAAATGAGCCCACAACAACACGAATACAGTGAAACCTCTTGCATCTTTTTTCAGGGGAGTACTAAAAAAAACTATGGACCAAAAAAACTATGAATCAAAAGAAAAAACAATAAAGTTTTTATGGGAGTGCATAAAAAAACTATAGATGCAGGAAAAAACAGTAGTTTGAGAAACTAGGATAGGGGTTTCACGTAAGCTAAACCCGGACCCAATTTTAAGGTTTAACGAACTTTTAATAGTAGTTATTTTAAATTCATAAATGAACTTACAACATTTAAAAAAGAAATTTGCACAAGTATGCCCTAGGGGTTTCAAAGTCTCTTAGGCTGATTTTATTATAATTTAATAATTAATATTGTATTTTGGAAATTTGCCCCGTAAAACCTAATAATTTTTTCTATATTTTCCACTTGTCTATATTGAGAAGGAAATACTAATAAGATTACATTTTTCCCCCTAAAAAAAGGCTCTAAAACTTTAAAACTTTCTCAAATTGTAAATAATATGTGTAGGTTTTTAAGTTTTTATTAATTTTGATGGCGCATTCTATACTTTCAACAAAATTTGTTGTTTTGGGTAAATACCAAGGAGGTAGTGTACCCGGATGTCAATGTTGTCCCCCATATTGGCAATGATTTTAGGACATAGGTTATATGCCAGTGTGAGTTTTTTTAATAAAAAAATAAAAAACCCTTTTAACGTCTCTTTTTTGGCAAAACCCCCTTTTCGGTGAAAGGTCTTTTATATTGAAACAGAAATTTTAAAACTTTGGTAAAGGTTTTGAGGCGGATTTTTTTTGGTATTTTGGAAAATTTTTAGTGAAAAATGTTGATTTTTTTTTGGACCCCCCCCCCCCCCCCTCCCGGGGCCCCCAACCAAAAAAGTTATGAGTATTAGAGTGGCCACAAAAAAAATTAATAAAGAAAATTCATTACACATTATTTACAAGTTGAGAAAGATTGGGCCCCTTTTTTCACGGAAAACTGTAATCTATATGTTTATATTTATAAAAACCCCTTTTTCCAACATTGTCGGGTCGGGGGGGGACGAGCACCATTTTCTGGGGCTATTTTTAGTGCTGCTAGCCAGGCAGCACCCCTCATCTTCTTCCCGTTTTTTCCATAAGGGCATTTCTAAAAATTTTCCTCCACTTTTTCCTGTCCTCCCAGAGTCTTTTTTCTTTAACCCTATCCCAGTTTTCCCTTTTTTCGATGTTTCGCGATTTGGTTCCCCATCTATCTTTTGGCCCCCAAAAACTCTTGTACTCCCCACAGACGTTCAAATTCTCTCTTGGATTCGTTTGCTTCTTCTTTTAATGCCATAACCGAGTTTTCTTTCCTATTTTATCTGTAGTTTTCCACTCCTTATTATCCGAAAAAAAAAAAAAAAAAAAAAATTATTTTACCATTTAGTTAAAACTGGGAAATCGAAAAAGTCCCGTCGCATTGTTGAGGAGCACGGTAGGCAACACAACCCGAGTAGACTTCCTAATGTTACATACCAAAACAGGGTGCCCACAGGCCACTTTTTCCACTTTTTTGCCATTTTTTCGTGGGGCCACAAATCCCCATATTTTTTATAAAAAAGTGGAAAAGCCACTATAAGGCCACTATTTTTAAATTGTTGTATAATCAAGAATATCTGAATTTTCACTGTGCTTTTTCCCACATTTTGATTTTCCATTTTTTTTATTTGCAAATTTTTAAAAGTTGGTAATTTTTTAATTTTCATGATTTTTATAAATTGTGATTTTTGGGGCATTTAAAACCTTCCATGAACTCCCATCGGTTGCCACATGCGTACAAGTACTTTAAAAAAATTTTTTTTTTTTTAAAAAAATCCATCCCAGCGGGGAAACAAACCCCCTTTTCCCGATTGCGGTCAAGGCTTTACCCCTAAGCTCCCGGGACGGTTAACTTCAAACATCGGATTGTTGGTGATTGTAGTCGAATAGTTTGGAACTGTACTGAAACGATTCAGGCCTTGAACAGCCATCAAAACTAAATTTATAAGCGATACCTAAAAAAATGTTTTTTTGTACGGCAGTAAAAAACCGTTTGTACTAAAGGGGTAAAAAATTTCCCAAAAAATCCCAAATCATTACTATTTTTTCAAAACAGTTTGAATATGATAATAAATAAGTATGCAAGAATAAAAACAAAAGTCAGCTTCAGCCCCCCACTTTTTTTTTTACAGAAAAATGCACCTAAAAAACTGATTTAAAAAAAAAAAAAACCTGCGGCACAATTTAGGGGGGGGGGGCCCCCCATGCCCCGTGTTGGTCCCTTTCTCACGGATTACAAGCAGGCCGAATCGTCCATCCTGATTATGCCTAGACCCGCCACTGATTTAAAAATGTTTTTTATAGTAATAAAGTTCCCAACTCATTTTTTTATTTATTTATTTATTTTTTTTTGTTTCATCGGACACGCTGAAAATAACTTCTTAAATGAGTTGTCCCAAGATCGATGTGAAAGCAATAATTAATACTACCAGTACTTCTTTCAATTAAAACCCAAAATATAAACTTTTCCCGTTAATTGTGCCATCGGGTGGGACTGCTCAGAGTGTAAACATCGTAAATTTAAAATTCGGAAATTGGGTGTTTTTTAAGGAAAAACGCTCGGTTATCTCATACTTTCCTTTAAATTTTTAAAGCATTGCCACTATTTACCACTATTTTTCAGCAAAGGGGGACTATTTTTGCCCATTTTTTGCATTGAGGTCATATTACCCTTTTTTCTCGATTTTGGGTTAGTCGGGGGAAAAACCCCGTGGGGTAATTGTTTTTTTTACTACAATTTTAGAAATTAAAAAAGTCCTGAGGTCTAGTGGTTAAGAGTCCCCTGGAATGGGGAGATCCGTGGTTCGATTCCCCGGGTTTGGGGGGGACTTTTTTGTTCTGAATTTTTTTAAATAAAAACTTTACCACTATTTTTAATCCTCATGTGGGAAAAACCCTGCAAAAGTCTTTAAAGGGCTTGAAGATTTGCTGAAAATTTGAAAAATGAAAGAATGTTGTACTATTGACCCTGCAAAATTTTTATAACGACGGAACATTTTTTTTTTTAAAAATTTTTTTTTTATTTTTTTTAAAAAAACGATGGTTTTTTTCAAAAACTAACAGAACCCCCCTAGGTGGGATCATGTGTGAAAATTTTAGGTCGATCAGAGAAAGGGGCGACCCCGTACCCAACAGTAAAGGAAAAAAAAAAAAAAAACAAAACAAAAACAGAATTCGAGCCATAAAAGTCAATGGAGACGCCGCTCAATATTACTAGATCCCCACTAAATCCCCCAAAGTCATAAACAAATTTAAATTAAATAATAATTAATAGAGACGGATGGGTGTTTTTCATGCACGCAAGCGAGTGAAAAATTTTATATTACTTTTTATTGATGAGCGAAGCAAAAACTCCATTCCTAACTGGAGGAAAAAAAACCGGATTTTTTTTTTTTTCTATATTTGTATTTTTTTTGGTTGTTTAGAGTTGCAAAACCCCGGGTTTTTTTTGGAACTTTTCTGAAGTCACTTTTTTTCGGATTGTACCAGTCTTTGCAATTATTTTGGTCGGGTTTTTGATAAAGATTCTATAGTCTCATTTTTAAAAACCCTCCCCCCAAAAAAAACTAAATAAATTAAAAGGATTTTTTAAAAATTTGGATTTTTTCAAAGTCTTTTAAAAAAAGAGGGATATTTGGGGAATTTTTTGGCGTAATCGCAAAAATGTTTAGTAAACTTTACTTAGATGAGTGAAAAAATACCTTTCTTGACAATTTCGCAAAATTGCACATTGATAAAAATTTTTTTTTTCCACTATGCGTTTACAGGATATGAAAAATAATATTTTTATAGTGTTTTTTCCCCAAACTTATAATAAATATTGCCATTTTGGGAAGTGATAAATTTTATGCGATACATTTTATTAATATTTTACTTGAGCAACAAAAAAAATGCAATTTTTACAGTTATAAAAAAGACAATAATTAGGGGTGCACACGAATTTTTTTTTACGATTCAAAATGGGATTACATTTTCTAATCGATAAAACGATTTATTAAAAAAAAATCAAATCCCTTTTTTTCTCTTTAAGTTCAAAACAATCTCCATGCCACCGCTGCCTCCTCCTGTCTTTTTTTTTTTTTATCCCCTCATAATTTCCAAATAAATCTGGAGTGTCACCTTTTTTTTTTGACCCTTTTCTTACCCCGGAAAAATTAATTACGTTTGGGGGTTTTCCCCTTTAAACCAAATAAAACAATACAAGAGCCCCCCGTGCCTTCCTGTCGTGTTGTTTTCTTTTTTTAAAACCCCCGTCAGCTAATTCCTCCCAACAAAACTGGGTAAAACACCTTTTGACCCACCTGTCACCCAACAGGAAATTGAATTGTGTTTGGGCGTTCTCCCTTTCCCAACCAATAAAAAAACAATCTCACCAAAACGCTGCCTCCCCCGTCGGTTTTTTTCTTATGCGGTCAGCTAATTCGTCCTCCCCCGGAAAGTATTTGGACATTCTTTTAAAGCCCAAGCGGGAAATATGAATACGTTTTCGGGGGGTTCTCCTTCTAAACAATAAAAAATACAATTATGACCCTGTCCCCTGCGGTTTTAACCCCGCAGCAATTTGCCCCAAACAAAATTGGAGTAAGTACCTTTTTTTTGACCCTTTTCCGTCCCCAACGGGTTAATTCTGTTTCCCCCCCTTCTCACTTCTCAAACCAATAAAAAATTACAATTTATGCCACTCGCTCTCCTCCTTCTGGGTTTTTTTCTTTCTTTTTTAATCCCCCTGTCAGCTAAGTTGTCCTAAAATAAATCTGGAGAAGCACCTTGTGACCTATCTTGTCAGCCCAAGCAGGAAATATGAATTACGTGTTTGGGCCCCTTTTTCACTTTTCAACAATAAAAAAATACAATCTCACCACTCGCTGCCTCCTCCTGCGTGTTGTTTTTTTAAACCCCCTGCGCAAGTTTTCTCCTAAACATAAAAAGGAGTAAGCACCTTTTTGGGCTATCTCTGTTCCCCCAACAGGAAATATGAATTACGTGTTTCGGGCCGTTCTCACTTCTCAACCAATAAAACAATACAATCTCATGCCACTCGCTGCCTCCCCGTCGGTTGTCTTTTTTTTAAACCCCCCTGTCAGTAAGTTTGCTCCAAAAAATAAATCTGGATAAGCACCTTTGTGACCTATCTCTGTCAGCCCCCAAACAGGAAAAAGAATTTCGGTTTTGGGCCCTTTCCATTTTCAACAATAAAAAAAACAATTCATGCCACCGCTGCCTCCTCCCGTCTTTTTTTTTCTTTTTAATCCGCTGTCAGCTAAGTTTGTCCTAAAAAAAATCTGGAGAAGTCACCTTTTTGGGCCTATCTCTGCACCCAAGGGGAAATATGAATTACGTGTTTTGGCCTTCTCACTTTTTCAACCAATAAAACAAACAAATCCTTTCCATCGCTGCCTCCTCCTGTTGTGTTGTTAATCCCGCCGGTAAGTTGCTCCCAAAAATAAATTGGGGTAAGTAAAATTTGTGACCTATCTCTGTCAGCCCAAGCAGGAAATATGAATAAGTGGTTTGGGTTTTTCATTCTAACCAATAAAAAATACAAACTCTCCACTCGCGCCTCCTCCCTTTTGTGTTGTTTTTCCCCCTGTAGAAGTTGCTCCAAAAACAAACTGGGTAAGTCCCTTTTTGGGCCCATCTCGTAGCCCAAGGGAAATAGAATTAGTGTTTCGGGCCGTTCTCACTTCTCAACCAATAAAACAATACAATCTCATGCCATCACCCTGCCTCTCCTGTCTTTTTTTAACCCCCTGTCGCTAAGTTTTCTCCAAACATAAAACTGGAGTAGTACCTTTTTGGGCCATCTCTGTCAGCCCAAGAGGAAAAAAGAAATTTCGGTTTCGGGGGTTTTCACTCTCAACCAATAAAAAAAAATCAATCTCATGCCCCTCGCTGCCTCCCCCGTCTGTGTTTTTTTTGGGAAACCCGCTGTCAGCTAAGTTTGCTCCCAAAAAAAAATCTGGAGAAGTCACCTTGTGACCTATCTCTGTCAGCCAACAGGAAATATGAATTAGTGTTTCGGGCCGTTTTCACTTTTTAACCAAAAAAAATACAATCTAGCCACTGCTCCTCTCCGCTGTGTTGTTTTTTTTTCCCGCTGTCAGTAAGTTTGCTCCAAACAAAAATCTGGAGTGAGTCACCTTTTGACCATCTCTGTCAGCCCAAGCAGGAAATAGAAACGTGTTCGGGCCGTTTCCCTTTAACCCCCCCAAAAAAAATAAATCTCATGCCCCTCGCTGCCCCCTCCTGTTGTGTTGCTTTCTTTTTAATCCCGCGTGGTAAGTTTGCTCCAAACATAAATCTGGAGTAGCACCGTGACTATCTCGCAGCCCAAGCAGGGAAAAAAAGATTACGTGTTTTTGGGGGCCCTTTCACTTCTCAACCAATAAACAAAACAATCTCATGCCATCGCGCCTCCTCCCGTTGTGTTGTCTTTTTTTTTTAAACCGCTGTCAGTAAGTTTGCTCCCCAAAATAAATTGGAAGCACCTTTTTGACCTATCTCTGTAGCCAAGCAGGAAATATGAATAGTGTTTCGGGGGTTCTCCCCTTTTCAACAATAAAAAAAAACAATCTCATGCCCCCGCTGCCTCTCCTGTTGTGTTTTTAATCCCCCTGTCGCAAGTTTGCCTAAACATAAATTGGGTAAATCACCTTGGACCTACCTGTTTAGCCCCAAAAGGAAATATGAATACGTGTTTTGGGCGTTCTCACTTCTAAACCCAATAAAACAAACAATCTATGCCCCTCGCTGCCCCTCCGTCTGTGTTGTTAATCCCCTGTCAGCTAAGTTGTCCCAAAAAAATCTGGAGAATCACCTTTGTGACCCATCTCTGTCAGCCCAAGCAGGAAATAGAATTACGGTTGGGCCCCTTTTCCTTTCAACCAATAAAACAAAACAATTCAGCCCCTCGCGCCCCTCCCGTCTGTGTTTTTAATCCCGCTTCGGTAAGTTTGCTCCCAAAAATAAAAAATTTGGATAAGTCACCTTTTTGACCTACTCTGTCAGCCCCCAAAAGGAAAATGAATTAGTGTTTCGGCCCTTCTCACTTCTCAAAACAATAAAACAAATACAATTCATGCCACTCGTGCTCTCCTGTCTGTGTTGTTTTTTAATCCCCCTGCAGCTAAGTTTGCTCCCAAAAAAAATCGGAGTAAGTCACCTTTGTGACCATCTTGTCAGCCCAAGCAGGAAAAATTTAATTAGTTTTGGGGTTTCACTTCCCCAACCCCAATAAAAAAAATACAATCTCATGCCACTCGGCCCCTCCTGTCTTGTTGTTAATCCCGCTGTCGCTAAGTTGCTCAAACATAAATTGGGTAAGTCACCTTTGGACCATCTTGTCAGGCCCCAAACAGGAAATAGAATTTCGTGTTGGGCGTTCTCACTTTTCAACCCAAAAAAACAAACAATTTATGCCCGTGCCTCCTCCCGTCTGTGTGTTTTTTCTTTAATCCCGCTGTCAGCAAGTTTGCTCAACATAAATTGGAGTAAGTACCTTTGTGACCTTTTCCCGTAGCCCCGAGGGAAAAATGAATTAGTGTTTGGGGGGTTTCACTTCTAACAAAAACAATACAACTCATGCCCCCTCGCGCTCCTCCCGTCTGTGTTTTTAATCCCCCTGCAGCAAGTTTGCTCCCAAACATAAATCTGGGTAAGCACCTTGGACCCCTCTTGTCAGCCCAAGCAGGAAATATGAATTACGTGTTTCGGGCCGTTCTCACTTCTCAACCAATAAAACAATACAATCTCATGCCACTCGCTGCCTCCTCCTGTCTGTGTTGTCTTTCTTCTTTAATCCCCTGTCGTAAATTTGCTCCTAAAAAATAAACTGGATAAGTCACCCTTTGTACCATCTCTGCAGCCCAAACAGGAAATATGAATAGGTTTCGGGGGGGTTCTCATTTCAACCAATAAAACAATAAATTAAGCCCCTCGCTGCCCCCTCCTGTCTTTTGTTTTGTTTTTTCCGCTGTCAGCTAAGTTTTCTCCCAAACATAAAACTGGAGTAAGCACCTTTGTGACCTATCTTGTCAGCCCAAGCAGGAAATATGGAATTTTGTGTTTCGGGGGGTTTTCAATTTTCAACCCAAAAAAACAATACAATTATGCCACTCGCGCCTTCCTTTTTTTTTTTTCCCTTGTTTTGCCCCCTTTCGGGGTTTTTAATTTTCCCCCGGGCGTTTTCCCGGGGGTTTTTTTTTTTTTTTTTTTTTTTTTTTTTTTTTTTTTTTTTTTTTTTTTAAAAAAAAAAAAAAAAAAAAAAAAAAAAAAAAAAAAAAAAAAAATTTTTTTTGCTTAAACCCCAAAAAAAATGGAAAGTAAAGTCCCCCTTTTTGTTGGGGTTTTTCCCTTTTAATTTTTTTCGGGTTTTTTTTTAACCCCCCAAGGCCCCAAAAGGGAAATAGGGGGAATTTAAAAAGGTTTTTGTGTTTTGGGCCGTTTTTTTTTCCCCCCCTC
>JAMZAV010006731.1:0-35759 GCA_024449915.1 Sweltsa coloradensis | reverse complement strand
ACTGTATAAGGAGAATTATGTAGAGACAGAACTAAATATTTCAATATATAATGTATCAATGTTCACGTCTGCTAGCTAAAACTCCAGTTGGCAAAATTTAAAAACGCAAGACAAATACAATGGCATTCCGGTATGACTTTGATGTAGCAAAGAATTCGTTCAAGTCAATTTCAAACCCAAAGTCCTTGAACAAATCATTAATTTTGGACCTGTAACTGAGTATCTACTGTACACAGCATCGCGCAAAATAAATCACCTGAAACATTAAAGTCCTGAAGGACTTATTACAGTCCATACCCCTATCCACCACAACTTCTACAATGAGTTGGATGATAACCCAGGAGCCGCAATGTCGCGGCTCCCATAAATCATACATAAATCTTCAATAGGCAGTGCGAGGAACGTCTCCAACACAATCCACAACCTCCTCGGACCCAGCGTTGCCTATGACCAACAATTTTGACGAAATTATGGTTTACGCTCTTTACTTAACAATACAAAACCCATCGTATACCAGCAATCATTTCTTCAAAACAGCAAATACTATTCTGTTGAAATTAACCTTACTTAATGAGACGAACTCTGTCCTGCCATAGTTTTGCACCCCATCTACAAGTCCAGCGAATTTTATCGATGAGTTAAGACAAGACCATGTTTGGTTGGATAGCATAAGCAAGTCAGGCCATGTTACGGTTAATGGTGACGCAACATTATTATACCTAAAACACTGTCCTCTGAAAGGACACGTTTTATAAAGCTCATCAAACAAGTATCTATTGCGCTCTCATTAATTTGGTTGTTTATTTGATTTTTTCCAGAAATAATTTTTCTCGTACCATTTTGAAATCCTGATGGAGTTCGACCTAATGACCAAGGCTTTGCAAGGTTTCAGAAAATGTACCAATAAGTACTACATATTTATCAAAGAGTTGATAAAAGAGAAGATGAAACAAAACAAGGGACGCGAAATTGCAGTCTAAGAAGATAACGGAAGACATTCACTTCGTTAGGCAATACGAGGTTATTCACGCTTATTTGGGTCAATGTAAAAGAAACTACAATGTATGGGGTCATGATTATACTCAAATGCTCCTCTAGAATATAATATTTTGTAGCACAGTTCAGAGTTTTTGTCCCACATTCAACGTAACTCGAGCGCTTGGCGCGTGTAATTTAGATTTTCTCAGTTCACTTATCAATGAAAAACGAGTTAATGTTGTAACATAGTTAATCCATGCTGAAGGTTGTTGATAATTTTCAACGGTCTAACATGATATGTTTGTGTAATATTACGAAGCTGTCATGACCACTTTAACAAATTTTGCCAGTTTCTGGATGACCACATAAAACCCCGAAAAACCGGAGGAAATTTTTCAAAATTAACTGAACAAGAGACTTTTGAAGAGGAAGTTGATTCAAACTCCTCAAAATAATAAGTACAGCTAGTACAGCAAGGTCATTGTTACATTCATCATCATTCATCATTTCATCTTTTTTATTAGCTTACGTCATGTCAGTGCAAAATACCCAATTTAGTTGGCTCACCCCCCCCCCCCCAATTTCCTTTCAGACATATTTGGACTTTGGACTAGATATGTGGAGCTAAATTTAAAGTTTTAAAGCTGAATTTGTTGACTTTTGTTCATTGTGCAATGAAAGTAAAATAAAATTATTTTAAATATTAAAAGCCAAAATTAGCCGGCAAAATTACAACAGCAGATGGTGCATAAAACATTATCGCTGGAATCACCTGCCAGTGAAGTTTTATTTTGGTAAGAATTTTTTTTAAATTTGCTTATCTTCTGTAGCAGTTATGTTCAAGTTAACAATAAATTGGTCCTGCTGTCGGCTGTCAACGAGGAAGATCTCCCATTGGAACAAGAGACTTCCCAGACTTTGCCACCTCAGCTGTTCTCTTCCTACCGCAATATTGCGCAGCATTCTACATTTTACACTAATTGTTCACCCTTTCCTAGAGCTACTAATTCATTCCCATGTTCCCCATATTCCATACCCTCCCCCAGAGCTATTATTTCGCAGTCCCCCCCCCCAAATTAACTTTCTTTTTTAAGTACCAAGCCCACCCCCTCCATCTTCACAGTCTGTTCGCCCATTCTCGACAATAGGCCTTGACCAGAAATCAAAACATGTTGGGACGGGACGCCCAACTAACCGCATACCATCTGAAGGGATCAAGTAGCCGCACAGATGAAGCGACTATCGGCAAAATAAAATCGTCATGTTTTTCACTAAAATATAAAACCTACAAATCCTTTAACGTTTCTATTTTAAATATAAAGGACTTTCAACCGAAAAGGAGTTAGTTAGTTAGTTATTAGGGTTTAAGGGCACACAACACTAAGGTTATCAGTGCCCGTATTCTCTTATATAATGACATGTTATTTTAAAATCTTATTGTATAGCTGTGTTGATTTTAGGTATTTAAAAACATTGGTTAACCGAAAAGGAGTTTTGCCAAAAATAGAAAAGTTAAAAACAGCAAAAAAATATGATTTTATTTTGGTCCTCCCCAACCAAAGAAGTTCCCCGAACCCTTGTGTATTTAATATGAGTGTACCCATCTGTACCAGAACCTGAGCTGATTTTCGCGTCAGAACTCGAATATAAAATAAGTAAATTGAAACCGACTGCTTCACGAAGCTACACATCATTAATTTTAGTGTTGCAAGGCTATGCTTATGACTGACACTAACCTCAAATAATAATAATAACAACCTCAAACCCCAAATGAGATCAGTTTAGTCTTAGGTTTTAAGTTTTGGCTTGCCTTGTTTGCTTCGCTGCTGCTTTGCTATTTGCCATCGATGAACTGACGCCATACTGTGCTGACGCGTTCTCGCATTTAGTTAGAGCCTAGAGGCTTTTTATGTTAGAGGTCTTAAAGGCTAGGTCTAGACCTAATTGACAAAAATGAGTTATAAAGGATATAGCCTAGTATTCTTAAAGCCACCTTACACGGCTCAATTGTTGGTCAAATAAATTGAATTCAACACTTGAATCAAAGTTATTGATCTGAAAGTTTGACTCAATACTGAAAGCCTGTTTACATGGTTCAATCAATTTGCCGGTATAGTAGTGCACTGTATCTAATAATAATATTGTATCTTGTATCTTGTATCTTGTATGTCTTTGTTCTTTACGTTAAATGATGCAATATACTCCCGGATTTGGCATTAAATATCCTATCTCATTGTTGAATTAATGCCTATCCGGGAGTGTATTATAAAAATGATATTATTGTACATAACATTATTTATTAAATGCATGAATCACTATGAACATTATGCTAAAATGTATCCATATAAATGTATTTTATTGTTGCTAAGCAACCACAACTAATTTGACAAGGCTCAAAATTCATCTGGAATGACCAGATATGCACCATTACAACAAGTTAAATTGGCAAAACTGTTAAGCCAATATGAAAATATGATTCTTAAAAAACCACATTGTTACTGTAAAAAGAGAAACTGTTGTCTCTTATTAATGATTGAGCTGTTATCGAAAATTTGTATTTGAAATGAAAGACATTGCTTCTTAATAAAAAAACCTTCAATCCGTTAAATTATCGACCGATGCTGAGGCACGGTCTTCTAGATCGCGAACCATCACAAGAATCAGGCAAGCTCTGACTCACATGTTTATACGTCGTCTGTCACCGGTTGTATAACCTAAAAAGTTAAAAAGATGGAATATTATACTGCTGATGAAGAGGATCTGGAAACTATTCTTGCAATTGCTTGTGTAGTAAAAGCTTTAAAGTCTAAAAAAAAGAAGAAAAGAAGTGTGTGGACGAAGGAATGGCTTTTGCAGAGAAATTTGCCTGGCCATAGTACTCTGAATTTGGTCCATGATGAGCTGTGACGTCAAGATTCCCACTCTATAAAAGTGATGCAGTTAATTCATTGTGTATGATGCTAGATCCGCGTTACAAAGACCGGGCACTACGAGATGTCTTTGCCAAGGCAGGGGCAAGACTTAGACTTAGGAAAGTTTCTGATTATGTTTCTCCTTCATTAATACTACGCCACGGTAGCTCTCTATATCCCACTCACTAGGAAACGCTCAGTTGGACGCGTTGATAAGCGAGCACGTGCTATAGCTAGACCCACATTGCACATTTTTTTAAATTCTAAAATTTGCGACGCTCGCTGTCCACGGGGCCATGTTTCCAATATTATTTATTATTGCCAAGGTATTTGGGAAAAACCGTGGGTATAAACCTTAACTTTGTGGATAAAATCCACCGCCATCTAGAGGACCTTGACATCATTTCCCTGGGAAAACTATTTTAACTCTTTGGTAACAAATAATACACTGCTTCCTCGATAGTATTTTGATTACTTCTAGGTGGCAGTGCATAGTGGCCAGAAACCTTGTGCGACTTTTCGTTGCCATGGTAACGTTACTTTTGTTAAAATGTAATTTCCATCTACACTACTTATCGGATCAAGATAAAATGTACATATTCGTGACCGGACGGACATTCTAAATGCTTTGGCCACCTCAGATTTTGTCGCCGTTTAGTTTGAAAAAAAAACTTTCGATTAACTTTAATGTAACTTTGTAACTTTTTGAACGATTTTGCCACAAAACTAATGGCATTCAATCCAGAACGAAGCTTGCGGATGGTCCAAATTTCAACTCGATCCGAACCTCCGTTCGAAAGTTATGGCGAGACATACAAAAAAAGTGTCATTTTTTTCCGGCAGAGTCAAACTCAAAGGGAAACGCTCGCTTAATAATAAGTAGGACTAAGTAAATTTTATTTCCAAACAAATGAAAATAATACATTTTTACATTATATTATTAGAAGTTTGTCTTGACCCTTACCACATTTATTTGAATGTGGGGTTAACTGTCTTTCTCTGATAACAGGCAATAAGGATTTAGAGATGGCAGTAACATATTTCTTAGTCGATCTGGAGAAACCAGAAACAAACGAAAACTGGACTGATTTGTACCGATGGTATGGATACGAGATGAATTTTGATTGGATATTGCTTAACGTCTCATATTTATGCAACTTGGCTAATCGAGACGAAGGGAGAGACGTAAGGGATGACGCGGGGGGACAAGGGGTGGACAGGCCTGTGCTGGTCAGAACCAGCCACCCATACGAGATGAAGAAGGCCAAATATTTTGTTCCTGGCCACCGATATCTATACTAAAGATAGCCATCAAGAAAGCCATTTGTCCTGAGAGAGGTTAGACGGAATACCTTGTTCACAGAGTTTTTAAATCTTTTGGTTAGTAAGCCTAGGCCTAAGCTAGTCAACGTCGTATTAGTAGTAGTAGTAGAATCTATTTGCGTTGCAGCCTTGGCTGCCAAGTCAGCCTCCACGTTGCCAGAGATACCTTATACCAAGGTAAAACACATCTTGTATGATAAAGCAATGCCCATGCACGTCGGGTATCGTAAATCCCTCACACAGGGTAGAGCAATTACTGATGTACGACTTAATCGCTGCTCGACTCCACGTGCAAGAATATTTTTGAAGAAAACTTGCCAGAACCAGAGAAAAGAAATCTTCGTAAGACATCAATAAAAAACAATTCTGCTGATTGCAATCTTCCAGCTAGGCCTAGTGAAGATCACTCCGCGTCACAGCCTCCGCATTACGCAAGTTTCCTGGTTCTAAATCATGATCCAATGATATTCTTCCTTACCAAGGTCTGGCATTTCGGTGAACGCGTTTGCGTCCAGTCCGCGCATGACGTTATCAAGATCGGCATTACACAGAATAGTTTGGCATTGCTTCACGGAAGAAGCTGCTAAGGGGGAAACATCAAATGGAAATCTATATATGTCACCACAAGCTAATCGTGTCTTTTTACTCCAAAAACGAGCTATACGCATCATCACAGGATCCTCATGGCAGAGATCCTGCCGTAAAATCTTCCCCAAATTAAACATTCTTACCCTGGTAAGTACCCTTATACAAATTGCCGCTATTTTTGTACGTACACATTCAGAATACTTTCCTAAAAACTCATCCATCCATACTTATAACACCCGTGCAATTTCTAACATCCATGTCCCCCATCATAAAACCTCGCAATATTCCAAAGGACCTATATACGCCTGCCTCTCCATATACAATAAACTGCCAAAACACATCAGAGACATCAAAAATCATACTACATTTATTAGCAAATTAAAAGCATTTCTAGTAGAAAGAGCATTTTACTCACTAAATGAATTCCTAACAGATTAACCCTTGTCCTCCCTACAAACTGTCCCTTATAGATCCGTACTATAGGCTAGGCCCTACACATATATTTTAAATTCAATAATAATACCTTTCATATAATCATTATACCATAGGATAGGCTACCTATTACTCAATTCATTTTTTTCATTTCAATACTCAATTATTCAATTCAAATAACTTCAATTCTCAATACCGGTACTAGTATACCATACTAGTACTAGGCCTATATATATAACTTGATTCTCATTGAAATTCTCATTCTATTTGATTATTTATTTTATATTTAGTAAATTTATAAATTTACCTTGTTCTCCACTACAAACTTTCCCTTATAGATCCGTACTATAGGCCCTACACGTATATTTTAAGTTCAAAACTAATCCCTATTCAACATAAAACAATAATACATAATCATATCATACCATATGCTAGCGTTTTATATTATTATACATCCTAATGAACATCGTATTGTATTATATCATATCGATAACTCATTTCATTTTTTCATTTCATTATTGAATTAATCAATTCAAACAACTTCTATTCTCAATACTTGTATACTATACTAATAATACATATAACTTGATTAACATTAAACACACATTTTATTTGATTATCCATTTTATATTTAGTAAATTTTTAAATTTACCTTGTCCAATACAAACTGCCCCTTATAGATTCGTACTACTACACGTATATATTAAATACAATACTAATTCCATTTCATAATCATTATATCATATCAAATGCTAGTGTTTTATATTATTATTCATCCTAAATAACATCGTATTGTATCATATCAAACCAATTACTCATTTCATTTTTTCATTTCAATACTCAATTAATCTATTCAAACAACTTCAATTCTCAATACTAGTATACCATACTAGTAATATACATATAACTTTATTCACATGAAATATGCATTCTATTTTATTATTCATTTTTTACCATGTTTTAGCCTTAGGAACTATTCACTCCCTCTTCACGAAGAGGTGTATACTTGTACCATGTATTAGTCTTAAGTGAATAAAGATCTACTCTACTCTACTCTACTCTATGTTGTGACAACTCGTTTCATTGGTTTTCTTGCGAATGTCTCAAGAACTAGTTTAAACGTCTCCCAAATAATTAAACTCCCTTAAAATATTCCACGGCGCAGTGGCGTAGGGAGCAGGGGGGCAATGACCCCCCCAAGTTTGGTCCAGGGGGGAGGGACGGGGGGGAGCAATGCCCCCTCAAGTTTGGTCCAGGGGGGGGGGGGGCAAAACTGACGTGAGTTAAATATTAATTCCAGATTTTCCGTAGTAAATATGCAAATACAGGTAAAACGAATATGTTTTGCATGTATGCTTTGTGATTACAAACCAAACAGACTGAGACCAACACTGAGATAAAGAAAGCTTCAATAACAAGCAGGACATAATAAAGAGCGACACTGAACCACCTTTCAGTCTGTACAGAACAGACAACCAGCTTCAGTTAACAAACATTAAATATAACGATGCGTGGCCATAGCAACCAAGACTTGCTCAAACAACACATTCAGCAGTAACAAAAGCAGACACATTGAATTGTGGTGGACGAACAAGACTAAACCGAAACGCAGAGACAAAACACGTCCGCTGACGACAAGAACAACAGACCGACTGCGTACGAGAGACGGCTGTGAGGCAGAGTGCGAGTACAGGTGGTAGTCAAAAGGTGCGGGGCCGCGAGGTCATATCGGTTCTGCACGTCAAGTGCATTAAACTTTGTCAAAATTACGTTGATATGGTAGCACAGAGCTCTGAGAAGTGCAATTTATTAATTGAGAGTGATATTTGAAATGTAGCGAGGTTCATCGTGATGATACTACATTGTCGCAGATTTTGCCTTATCCATGGATTCCATGGGAAACGTGTACAAGAAACCGGTACAATAATAAGCCTTGGATTTAGCATAGGTATATAAGATAACGCAAAATGCTTATTACATACCCATCTCATTTCATAATTGACCATGTTATTTTTGTCTTACCTAAAAAAAAAAACGAGACAGAGGCATAGAGTTATGCAAAGCACAGTGTAAGAACAGATGTTGTTATTCATACTAATATTTAATTTTGTATTTTCCTTTATTTGATCAAAGTGGTTCTGACCCTGACTTTAGTACAGTATTGAGTTTTTGCTGTGAACCTACTCAAATGTTCTTTTTTGTTTCAGGCCCTATATTAAAAATAGCTGGAGAGGTGCGGCTGGTGAAACCATCAAGGATATCGAGCGCGCCATCCAGTATTGGCTTCCCACACAAACCAACGGATAGCGCGAGACCAAATGAACATGCAAAGAAATGAAGAAGACAGCAGCCACGTGCAGCCGCGTGATGCAGGCTAGATTATAGCTAGAGAATTATTAAAGGAGAACGGAACTTTAGATTGTCACTTTTGAGATTTTGGTAATTGGCTGTATTGACAAGAGGATGCCATGTGTCAAGTTGGGTTGGGCCGACAGCTAAGCCCATTTCTTGGAGGGCTAGCTTCCGGTGACTGCGTCACGTCGCTCAAGGGTAGGTAGCGGACCGCCCGCCCACTAGTCTAGTGCGTGCGTTCCAAGGGTGATGTTGCGATTTACACACTGCTTAAATCATCATTTGTTTTAGCTGATTTTGTAGTTATTATCTTTAAAATGCCTCGGTGTTCAGTGTATGGATGTGTGAACAACTCGGGTGAGGGATTATCAGTTTATAAATTCCCAAAACGAGATAAATCGCCGAAACGTTTCGCCGTGTGGTGTGATAAAATGCACAGGAAGAATTTTATTCCTACCACTAATTCAGTTGTTTGTGCGAAACATTTCGTGGAGGAGGATTTTAAGCAATCGGATTTGATCAGATCTAAGTTAATGCAAGATACTAAATTCAGAATTAATTTAAAACAATCGGCGATTCCTACACAACAATTAGTGCCATATACGATAACATCCCATGAACCTACCATATATACACCACCGTCTAAAATACGGAGAACGTCTCGTTATTTGCAGAAGAAAAAAATAGACGAGATATTAACTGCATCGGTAACTGCAACATCAAGTGCAATTAGTGATAACGATAGTGACGAGTTAACATTTGAGCCTGAAATTGAAATAGGAAGAGATAAGTCTAGTTTTGAGGATGAGGACCCTAATAGTATCGGTGTACAATGCGAATTAGGCTCAGAGTTATATCGCAACTACAGTAATATATCCTCATCGCGTCGAGAAGAGCGCCTTGAAGAGATCCAAGATGTTACATCGTCTTTTATTTCGCAAAGCTTATTATTTTGCATGATATGCCTTTCTTCGCACAAAAAGTATTTTAAAGTTGTGTTGTTACTTGCTGTTTATAATGTAATTATTTTCGGTTCTTACAGGAAATGAGAAGCCAGCCAAGTAGACATAACTACGCTATGATGGAAAGCTCTCCAAGTGTATGTACCTGAATGACTGGGGAAACAAACTACCCGCTCGAAGTGAACAATTAACACTGATCAATGTTCTTGATCCGACGTCTACGTCGGGTACCACTTACTTGAAGCCGACTTACCTCACTGGTATAACAGTGACGTCTTTGCCCAAGGATCAATAGGATCAATAAACAATAATGTGTGTGTATACAGAAAAACCCAGACGCGGTCCACCAAATTGAGTGGAAATACATAGCTAAGCAATGAACACGTGCGTCTTACACGGCCGCTGTGAACTTGATGACGTCACATTCGCGGCGGAGATGCTGTCTAGAAAAAATGGAACCGAAAGCTTTCTTTGCTTTTCTAAAAAAAATCTGCCCATGGTTATTTCGTTAAACCTCGAATACCAGTCGGCGACCTACAGAATGCACTCTTTAGTTTCTAACATCGGTGACATATTGAAAACAATTTCTTAGTTTTTTTATGAAGCCCGAGTATGTGGACAAAACGAATGTGCACCTAATCAATCCGAAAGATCCTCACACGAACCTAAATGACGATCAACTTTACTTGGGTGGAAGAGTTGCAGGCCTAATCGAACAAAATAAGCTGAGCACTGATCAGTTAAAAAACTTGCGACTCAAGTGCTTGGCATTTTATGTTGCATTTTGTTGCCCGGTTTTACAACATATCAATTTGAATGACCCTGTCCTAGTTAAGTTATCTATGCTTTCAACAGTGTTGCAACATCGGGTAATAATCCAAGCATAGTTCCCCTTGCTGCACAATTTCCGAACATCATTCAAGAAGATGATTTGGAATCTCTGGACTTGAAATGGAGACTTATCCCAAATGTGGAACTAAAGTATATCCCTCATATAGTGTACTAAAGCGTAGTAAAATTTCCCGCCATCTCGCTCGTATAGCGTAGTAAAGCGTACCTGCATCCTCAACCATCCTTGTGTCGCTATCTGTGGTGCAAAACTCCAACCTTTTGGGCCATATTGTTTGCTAGACTCTTTGGAATACACGTATTGCTATTAGATGTCTTTGGTGTTGTTTGTATCATAAAGAAGGCGGTGATCAGCTGTGGCAGGCGGTGGGTAGAACCAAAGCAATAAAAATGTCGGCTTCCAATAATTGTGACAACATTTCTGATGGTTCTATCGCGTTTCTTTTGGAAAATGATGGTTCCGATAGTGGAGGAAGTTCGTATTTTCTAGATGATGAAGACGAGGACAATCTTTCTGATATTTTTAGTGCAAATGAACAAGATGACAGTGAAAATGGTCATAGCGAAAGCGATAATGAGAGTAGGGTTAGGGGGCCCAGGCGTGATATTTCCGATAACGGTAGTGATGATGAACAAGAAGGAAATGTGAGCGATAGTGACCTATAACATGTTTGGGCCATTAGCCACTGTCAGCGATGACAATGGTGTCTGCAATGGCCTTAATGTCCATGATAATGATAGTGATAATGATATTGAAGTAGACGAAAATGGGGAGGGTGAAGCTCCAAAGAAGCAACCACCTCCACCCCCAATCATTATTAAAGAGGTTAAAAAAAATTCTGCAATGGCACACACTATTCAGGAAAACTGCACGGACCAAATTAATTTCAAAATGCGAGGCAACAGTACGAAGCTTACAACGCTGTCAGCTGATGACTATCGCATGGCCACTGGCATTTTAAAATCAAATAACATTGAATATCACACGTTTTCGTCCTCTACTGACAGAATAAGTAAATGGGTGATACGTGGGCTAGATAAATCAACACATATCGAAAGTATTAAGGCTGGCCTGGGCAGAGCCGACATAATGTTTGATGAAGTCATACAGATGAGAAGCCAAAGAGGCACTAAAGCAGTTCTCCCACTGTTTATAATAAAGTGTGATCCTTCTGAAAGCAAGAAGTTGACTGAAATCACACGGCTATGCATGACTGTAGTCAGCGTAGAAAAGTTCCGAGCCCCGACGGGCCCGGCCCAGTGTTACAAATGCCAAAAGTTCGGACACGTGTCTAGGCACTGCGAGCGAAAGTTTAAATGTGTCAAATGCGGAAAAGACCATGCATCCGATAAATGTGACAAGGACAGGCAGCTCCCTCCCAAGTGTGCAAATTGTAATAAAGAGCATACAGCAAATTGGCGTGGGTGCGAAGCGTATAAGAATGTCCGAGAGAGGATGGGCGGCCAAAATGCCAAATCTACTCAAGGGAAAAATCCAGTTATGAAAAACACAAATAAATACAAGGACGCTCCGCGCCCAAACCATAATGCCTGGGGCGCTGCTCCGGGATCCAACAAAGAAGCTAGCCATGAAGACTTTCCACCTTTAACAACAAGGAAAAAGTCACAAAGTACTAGCAAATCAGCTGCGGCACCAAAACCGCAGCCTTAGCATAAGCGCACTAAAAAAGACTGGGAACAAAATAGTGACCTCTCTACTTCCAATAGCTCGGACTCTGAATCTGAGGATGAAGCCACCTTTATTACAAACAAAGGAAGAATTAGCCATGCCACCAAACAAACTTCTAAATCTAAACCTAGCACAAGCAGTAGTAATTATAAATCAACCGATAATGACTCTTCAAATGAGCCAAATCTTGAAAACATTATGATTTGGGTCAAGTCCCTAATGACAGAACTAAATAAAGCTAAAACTAGCGATGAAAGATTCAACATTATTCTGTCAAGGTCAATGCCCTTATTTCTGGTAAAAGAAATGAGAAACCAACATGGCAGGAAGCCATAGACAAGACAATAAAAATAACCTTAGATGCATGGCGTGGAACGCAAATAGCATATTAAACAAAAAAGATGAACTGTATGAGTTTTTAATCGAAAATGACATTCAGGTTGCACTGATAAGTGAAACTTTTTTAAAACCTGACAAAAATTTTAAACTTTTAAATTATAAAACTTATCGCAATGATAGGACTGCTGCTGGGGGCGGTACAGCCATTTTAATTAAGAACGACCTAGTCCACCACAGCTACGACCACTGTGGTACCACTGTGGTAATGGTTCAGCTAGCAAACAAACTCATTAAAATAGTTTCAGTGTACAAGCCCCCGGACAATAAGCTGATTGTTTCTGATCTAGATTAACTATGCAGTGCCACTGAGACAACCATCTTAGCTGGTGACTTCAATAGTAAGCACCCGATATGGAACTCACGAACTACAAACAAAAATGGTAAAATACTATTAGAACATTGTAACCACAGGGGCATCCAGGCCCTCGGCCCAGCCACTCCGACTTTTTATCACGGTGCTGGCCACCGACCTGATGTCCTAGACATAGTTATGGGATCCAACCTTGTTCACTCCATCGATATAGAGGCTAGGCAAGAGCTTAACTCGGACCATAACCCCATCATTTTTAACTACGGTGACTTTCCCATGGAAGTCACCAAGCAATCCAAACTGTGCACTAGGCATACAGACTGGGCACTCTTTAGCGCTAATGTTGACAGCCTCCGAGGTTAAAGTTGTTATAGCAGCACTAAAAAACAAGAAGGCCCCTGGTATTGATGGAGTCCCAAACATTGCATTCAAACATCTACCTAAGAAGGCTATCGTGCTCATTACAAATATTTTTAACGCCATGTTTAAACTAAATTATTTCTCAGAGGAAATGAAATCATCAAAAATTATTTTGTTTAATAAACCGGGCAAAGACCCAGCCTTCCCGCAGAATTACCGACCGATTAGCCTTCTAACAGGTATTTCTAAAATCTTTGAAAAGATAATTTTGACAAGGGTAAATGCCCACATAAAAAAGAAAAAGATTCTTGTAAACGAACAGTTTGGTTTTAGAGCCAGGCACTCGACAACCCAACAATTAGTAAGACCCTCAAAGCCCAATATCTAGGGATAATCTTCAAACCCAATCTCTCTTTCAAAACTCACATCGAAACCGCCCTCAAGAAAGCTCGCACCAGAGCACGTGTCCTCCACAAATTATCAATAAATTGCACCTTCAAAACGCTATTCCAGCTCTACACCTCCCTAATAAGGCCTGTCCTCACGTATGGACACCCCCTCTTTATAAATGCCTCCCCAAAAACAATCAACAAACTCCTAGCCTTTGAAAGAAGCATCTTTCGTAAATGCCTAGCCCTCCCCAAATATATCTCCAGCAAAATAGTCTATAAACTCTCCCCTGTCCCCCCAATAACCTCCTTCTTCACAAAACTCAATCTCAAATATTGCGAAACTATGGAAGACAGACCCCTCATAAAGCCACTAATTGACCTGATACCCTCCCTAAACAGCAAAACAAACCCATATATATTTACTGAGTTATACAACTCTTGTCAACCCCCACAGGACTCCTCAAGCACAAGATCTAGCCCCCTAAGCATCAATAATCATCATAATGATGCCCGCCCCCCAATCGTAATCCCACACTTCGACCCCACAAGAGACATAACATCCCCCAACGCCTCCATCTCCGACAGCTCCCAATCAGATAGCAATAATAGCTCTGATTGGGGGCACCACTTCCTCCCCCCTTAAAAAATCAGAAGAGGGGTTAACTACCCCCCCTCCTCCCCCAATCAACCCATATCGACTCCCCCCCCAGTAAATTCATTAATATATATACCCCCCCTAAAAACTAAAAAAACAAAACCAACATAAGGACTCGCATGCCTTTTTGCTTTCAACCCCCCCCCCTTTTAAAAAAAAATAAAAAATTTCATTAGAATCAACCAACCCATACAAAAACCGACCCAATAAAACGCTCACTGATCGAGCTCCTCCCCGTGCTCCTTGGTGGCACTTGCGCTCCCCCTCGCCGTGCTTGGCTGGCACCTCTGGCATCCCCCCATAACATCAATAAGGTCAAGTCAACAGACCTCGCCCTCAGTTGGCACCCCCATCTGCCTCTCCCCTGATGGGCCCCACTCGCGCCTCACGCCCCCCGTCCTCTTAACGCTCGTTAATGACACACTAAAATCACCCTGAGCTGCTTTGCTTCCTCGCCTGCCCCCTGCTCAAAACCCCACACAAAGATAGAAGAAGGCAATGTCCTTAACACTATCGTCTTCTCAGTATCCTTCCAACCACCATCCTGTTGAGGGATATCTGAAAAGAAAAAGACTCGATAACAAAAGGTCGTCTCCGCCATGGGGGAAACCAAGTAGGCCATGTTAGGAGCAACTCTGGAGATTCCACCCAGAGTTACTCATTTAGCCCAATAGGGGCCAGCTCCCTCCCTCGCTTTTTTGGCTCAAGGAGCCTTAATTGTTGTTGACCGTGTTGGTTCTGCCCGACACGACCGGCTTCTGCCGAGACTATTTTTATAATTGACTGGCTATATGCCTGCTCATACCCAACTTTTTAATAATTTTATACTTGACTAGTCATACTAGTGCTATTATTTCTCTTATCATTATATCAGACTTGGCTCACGCCATTTATTGATCCTTGACAAGGCTTTGCCTACTTTTTACTTCTTAATTGACCCGGCTCACGCCAACTTTTAATCTAAGACACCATGTCTAACATGAATGATGTATAACCTAATCCTGACGATGACAAAGAATCCTCGTCAGATGATGAACAAGCAAAACGCACTCAGTCTATTGAGCGGTATACCAAAGTAGGCAACCGCAGGCACAAGCCTGGTAAAGCCTCTACTGAAAAGAAAGCAGATTTCATGAAAGTAAACACCAAATCAAATGACAATTTAAATCGCACTCCCTCTCGAAAGAGAAAAGCGCGCAACTCAGACACCACTGTAACAACAAAATATCGTTATGCTCCTCTTGATAATGAAGAGACTGCAGTTAGCTCTGAAATTACCGATCAAGTTAATGACGGAAACTCAGATACTGGCAATCCAGGCCCCTCTGTCCAAACAGCCGGGGCGGACAAAAATTAAAGGGGCCCTCTACCACCCCCTATTAAATTAAGACAAATCGTGAACTTTCAGCAAGTCACTACTGACTAACTGGATCTTTGCGAAGAAGAATTCTCCTTTAAAACCAAAGGTGAAACATCAAAGCTTCGGACGGAGTCTGCTAATGATTTCAGGGCGGTCATCCGATACCTTAATGCCAAGAAAATACAGTTTCACACATTCACCCCCGCTGGGCACTAAAGCTACTAAGACAGTTGTCCGAGGGCTTGATAAATCAATCAGTACTGAATGGATTAAACAACAATTAACCAATCTGGATATTGAGTGCGAGGAGGTCAGGTTATATACATCTCATGACAAATCCATTCCCGTAAAACATATCCATCTCCAGCATACAGAAGGATAATATCTGCGATTGAAAAGGTAGTAATAGTCAGTATGCATCCCAGGTGGGCTTACGGCGCCAGTACGTCCATGTTTGATTTGGCGCCAAACTTGGCACAAATATTATTAATATAATATGATTCAGGAATACGATCGGACATGTTAGCATGACTTATTCTAAGGTCCCCATAACTCTCATCAACCACCCCTTACATGCCTTATGAATTAGCCATCATCCAATCGGAAGTGATTACCAGCCTGCTATTAAAAGTCAAGCGACAACAGGAGAAATTTTAGGCCTGCAAAAGCAACCAATTAAAGCAATGGCGAGCGTTGCCAAGCGTCGTGTCGGTCCATTCTAGGGTTTCCTGATCATCTGTTTTTGTAACGGTAGTAAAATTGGTGTCTGTACGTATTTTGCCCATTGAGATTTTGTACACAATGCCACAACGGTCTTGATTTTCTGTATTTACCAGTCTTTCCCATGTGTACTACAACCCGCGAGAAACTGACGAGACGAACATAACAATGCAGGAAATCGCCGAAGCAATTGGAAAAGCAAAACATGGCAAATCACCAGGTTTTGACTAAATAGAAAGCGAGATGATTAAAAGAATGTGGGAAACACAACTCTTGGCACTACACACCCTATACAACACCTACCTCGACACAGGAGTCTTCCAAGATGACTGGAAAAAAGAAATCCTAGTAATACTCAAGAAAGGAGAGGACAAGAGAGATTTTGATTTGATTGGATATTGCTAATTATTGATTGGGTTCCCCCACGTCGTGGACGTTTGCAATGTGAAAAAATGTTTTTTTTAAATTATTTTCCGGGGATTACTTATTAATGTACTTTTCATGTGCAAAAACAGGGCGACCTTTTGTGTTTCAAGGCTCTCATCCCACATTGAACAGAACCTAACACTTTCAGAACATTCCCCTCAGTCTGTAAGGACAAAACAGATGGAGTACAACAATGTCGAGTGCATCCCTAACAAGCAGGGCAGAATATAGAGAGAACTTAACCTTCCAATCTGACACCAATCTGACTTCACTGACCAAACATAAATCCCACAGGCTGGATGGACGGAACAAACGGGGCGCAATACAGAGATAACAAGCACTTGACTGACAAGCAATACAGAAGATGGAGTAAAAAAATTTCAGTCTGGACAGAACAGACATCCTCGTAACGGTCACACTCACAAAACAAAACACATTCAGTAGTAACAGAAGCCAACTCCTCGTACTGTGGAGACCAAACAAGAACAGAATGAAGACAAAACACGTCCGCCTCCGACAAGAACAACTGACCGACTGCGAGACTGCTGCTGGCCCCTGTGTGTACTGTGGTCTGTGTAGATGGCAGTCAAAATGTGCGGGGCGGCGAGGTCATATCGATGTTGCACGTCAAGTGCATTGAAATTATTCAAAATCGTATGATGACACCAGCATATGATCTCAAAGATGTATAAAAATTGTTTGCGGGCGATATTTATTAGTGTAGTGAGGTTCATCGCGACGATCTATATTTTCGCAGATATTACAATATCTATGGATTCTACTGTCATTACAAACCAACTGTAACACAGAGCATTTCACCTCACTCACAGGTAGATAGTACATTGTAGCACGCTAGAATTTATTGACCTACCGAGTTCCATCGACAGTGACCAGCAGGGGTTGATAGATTCAAGACATCAGAATTTTCCTCATTTCTTCTTTTCACTGGCCGCATAACATTTCTATAGAGATGTTTTTTTGTGAAGAATTATCTCGGTACAATGAACATTTTGGTCTATCAAGACGTTAATGATTATGCTAATGAATTACTGTCATTGTTTGAGTAAATGTTTGTGAAGTTAGTTGTATGGGCTAGAATTCATTAAACAATGGTCGTAGCTTAGTTCATTAAACAAGTAATGCTATGCAATTTATTCAGTGGTGTATTGGATCGACTTTCATCATCATGAAGTGTTCTCCTCGGTTTAAAATGGCTATGAGTTTTTTTGTATGTTGTTAGACCCTATAGTTCACCAAGCTCGCAACGGGGGTACAGGGTCAGGCGTCGCCTAGCCTTTGAGCCGCGCGTCCAGGTAGACGACGTGGAGCTAGGGACGGCGCGGCTACCCCCGACTCCGGAACCGGTCATCCCGCCCAGGTAAGAAACATGTGTTAACAACCAAATTTTTTTCTTGATTGGATATTGCTTAACGTCTTATATTTATCTTAACATTCAAATTATCACGTATTCGCGATCTTGTAAGTGAATAATAAATACACGCTTAAATTATCCGTCACGATCGCAAAACGTTTGGCGGCTAGTGATGGAGATATCAAAATCATTACATTACTATTTTTCCCGCAGGATCTGGCGTCCTTTCTTTGTTTCGCCGAGGCGACTAACGCCAGCGCCAGCCTCTTCCGCCGTACCCGCCACCACCCCCCTGCCTGACTCCGCTTCCGTGCCCGCCTTTTCCCACAATACCACCTCCCAGTCCCACCTAGAACCGGACTGCGTCATTGTTGAGGACGATGACGCAATGGCGTGGGGGGAGTGGTTGAATGACCACGCGTGTGAATTTAATTCGCAAGACATGTCTATCATTGATAATATTTTGTTCATTTCATACGTTGTTTTTTTTTCAGTAGACCCTACATTGCTTCTTCTTTAATTTGTGAAACTTATACAACGCTTGATATTTCTCAGATTGACACGTTGTCGTCGGCAATGCGATCTAACGACGAGGTGTGGGGGCTGCTGCGATTGCGGACGTTGCTGCCAAGCGTTTTCTCGATGCGCCGTCACCACAGGGTGCGGCAACAGCGACGACGACGAGGAAGACGAGTTTTTTGTGCTACCTCGGTGTCCTGGTCCTCGTCGGTTCTGGCGCGTGCAGCAGGCCGAGAGCAGCGACAGACACGATGGCGCCGGGTGTAGCCGAGATCCACCGAGCTCGGGCGGGCAGACAGGTGGCCAGACAGGCGGACCTCGCAACCAGGTAAATCATTGTAGACACAACGGAATGCGTGGGGGTTGCTCACACGTACGACAAGATTCGCAATCAAGATTGTAAATTAAATCCGCGCTCGAGCTCTGAATCATAGACAGTTATTATCCTTATTGTCCTCATTATCAAGAGCAAACAGGAGGCTTTGTAGAATTGCAAACAGTTCTGCATTGTAGACGCTGTATGTGAATGGAGTTTTAAGTTGAAGTTGTTGCTCTCCGTTGTAAAGGCAGAGCTGACTGAATTGTTCATTTTTGAACCGTCTGTAAAAATATTTCTGAAATCTTTGTAGTTGTATCGGATTTCGTGTAATAGTGCTTGATATTGTTTGTTTGATGTGGTGGCCTGTTTGTATTTTGACAAAGAGTGTGACACATTGTGTTGTAATTTCAAAATAGGAAGCAACTTCCAACCATTTTCTGCAGGTATCGGCATCGAAATAGGTATAAGTTTTGTGGATCGGTATCAGTCATTTTTGGGGGTTCGGCTCAGCTCTACTGTTAATATGAATGGACGTACTGTTACACATCGACCCACTCTAAACCACTACAACAGACAACACTCCTTACAACCGAAATTCACGCCAGTGGTTTCCTCCAATACCACTCCCACCTCAACCAAACCTACACAACCTACGACCGAGCAGACTGAGCATTCTTGAAATAACGAACGATTCCCAGAAGAACAGAGCAGAAGAGCAAACAAAACAATCCAGTCTGGACAGAACAGACAACCTCATAACGCAAAAAAAATGCTAGGACATGTCAGTCAACACAACAACAAACAACATTCAATCTCTATGTACTGTGTAGGCACGACAAGAACATACTGGAGAGCGGAGTCAAAACACGTCCGCCTGCGACAAGAACAACAGACCGACTACGAGGCGAGACTGTGCCGCCACTGCCAGTGAATGTAGTGCAGTTAAAAGGTGCGGGGCGGCGAGGTCATTTCGACGCTGCACGATAAGTGCATGGAAGTCTCCCAAAATCGCATTGAACAGTAGCTTTTGAGCTCCAAGAGGTAGATTTTATTGGAGTTAAGTGATATTTGTATAAGTGTAATGGGTTCATCATGACGATACAACATATTCACAGATATTGCCTAAAGCAAGGATTTTACTGTTATTTTAGATGAAGCTTGTGTAACACGGCGCGTTCCATGTCCCACACATTTGTTTTGAGACCTGAGATAAAGATAGAACGACATGGGAAAGATCAATGTTATCCAACACAGAACAGAACCGAACACGTTTCTAGCATCAACCTCTCGGTCTGTATAGAGCACAGCACTGAGATAACAAACACTGAGATAACAAGCAGTGCAGAGCAAAAAGTGAATAATCAATTCCATCTGGACAGAACAGACGAACTCCTGAGGTTAACACACATTAAACAGAACGATGCGAGGACAAAACAGCCAAGACTTGCTCAAACAACTTATTCAGCATTAACAGAAGCGAACTCCTTGTATTGTGGAGGCCCAGCAAGAACAGACCGAAGAGCGGAGACAAAACACATCCGTCTGCGACAAGAACATCAGACAGACTGCGAGGCGAGGCTGCGGGAGCGCGAGCCGTGAGTGGCGGTGGTTATGCAGTCAAAAGGTGTGGGGCAGCGAGGTCATATCGACGCTGCATGTTAATTACATGACGCTTTTCAGAATCGCATTGCACATGAGCTTTAAGGTGTAATCTTAATGATTGGATATTGCTTAACGTCTCATATTTATGCAACTTGGCTAATCGAGACGAAGGGAGGGACGTAAGGGATGACGCGGGGGGACAAGGGGTGGAAAGGTCTGTGCTGGTCAGAACCAGCCACATGCTTATGGGGAGGGCAGGGGTTCCCCCACGTCGAGGTCGCCTCTGTCATGTGTCATCATCCGTCCGTGTTGTCATTGTCGTCGCCGTCGGGGAGGTAGTCAAAGGAAAGGGCTGTGGATATTAGCACCCACTGAGGAAAGCCGAGGAGGGTTTATGCTATTTTCAGCCATGTTGAATTGAGAACTGAATTGAGAGAAAATTCAGCTTGCGGTCCAGATCAAATAAACGTCAAAACAATAAAGAAAATAAAAACTCTCATAGTTACACCTCTCACACACATATTCAATCTCAGCTAAACAACAGGAATATTTCCAAATTCACTAAAAACTGCTACAATCAAACCCATATTTAAAGGAAACGACAAACTAAAAGCAACAAACTACCGGCCAATTTCCTTACTCAATCATTTTTTTCTAATTTATTTAAAAATGTATCAAAAATAGACTATCCCTTTTTGGAAAAACAAAAACCAAATATCCCAGCAAAATATGGTTTTTTACAATAACCTTAGCACCCAAGATGCAATTGAGCTCAAATGAATCTCAAAAAATTTTTAGATACATCACTAAAAAAAAACAGAAAATTTTTTTTCCTTGACTCGAAAAGGCCTTGACACTGGCATCATGGCAAATTAATCAAAAAAAACTACAAATATGGGAATCCCGGGGAAATTTTGCTTTGAATTATTAAAAAATTACTGGCAGATAGGGAACAGCGAGTAACATCGGAAACCAACTCAGAAAATCCCACAACCTTAGTGCGGAGCCCCCACAGGGACTGTCTTAGGCCAACCTTTTCTTGATATACATAAACGACATATGCAATCTTGCGTGGGAGGCAAAAAAACCCCAAATATCAATAACTGAAATAATTTTAATTTAAATTTAATTTAATAATTTTTTTCGTTGGGGGTATAAGTAAGGGTCTTTTACTTTTAGTTCGTTGGGTTTGGGCCCAGTTTAAAATTTAGCGTAACTGTGCCTTTCCGGCCTGTATTTTTGGGAAAAATTGTCAACATTGAAATTTTATTGGGGGTTTGTGAAATTCTTCATGATTTTTCATTTGCGATTCTTTTTTTAAAAGAGGAAATTAAATTTTGATTAATGAAATGGTTTGTACTGTATTTTTCCCCAAACCAAAATGGAACGCGATGATTAATATTTTTTTTTTGTAAAATTTTTAAAAATTTTTTTTCGAGGGCATTTAAACTTCTTGTTCATAATAATTTTTCAATTTCATTGTGATGAAACTCAAAAGCCCTTCAAAAAAAATCAAAAGCAGGATTAAAAGAAGAAAAATAGCCTGCAGGAGAATCTACAACATTTAAATCTTGAAAAAACTGTCGCCTATCTTTTCTTCTCTACCCCAGAAACAATTGAACAAAAAACAGTCAAAATTCAAAAAGCATCCTGCAAAAAACTAGCCCAAAAACAAAAATGCACAGAGCATCAAGGTGTAACTGCTATAAAATTTAAAACTTTTTCTAACTACGAATCCCTCGGTATTACCTTTTGATAGTCCCCTTAAATTAAAAAAAAACTCACATCCTTGAAATCTAAAGAAGATAAGAAAATACCCCCAAATTTTAGAGACTTAAAACCATAATAACTTCCACCCCCCTTAAAGTAGTCTACTATACCTATGAAAATCATCTTACAGTAGGGAATTAGCCGGGGGAAATGCGTCCTAAACCCCCAAAACCCCTTACACGCTCACAAAAAAATACAAAAACTGCTTACAAACCGACACGATCCCCTACATTAGAATTTTTAAGATAGCAAAATTATGATAAGGGAAAATTTATGTAAAACCCCCTAGAAACACCAACACAAAAATGTAAACAAGTCAAACAAGCATCCAAAAAACAACAACCAGATCTATAACCAAAAAAAATAAAATACCTAAAAGAAACATTTTTTTTGGACTCAGACAAAAAAACTCCTAGCCCCCCAAATCTAAAAACACAACCCCCAATGATTCAAAGTATCTGTAACTTAAAAAAATTTTTAAAAGTAATCTCCACAGATGGCACATCAAAAACTGTTTTATTGTACAAACCTTTTTTAATTAACTTTCCCAAAAACCACCATGGGGCTTGCACACAAAAAAACATTTTTTTTGAATAAGTTAGATCAACATTTTTAGATTAGCAGATTAGAATTAAAAAAAATTGTAAACGCTAGAAAAAAAAATAGGATTAAAACCAGGGTTAAAAAATAAATAAAAAACACACTAAAAAAAGTATTACTGCCAATTAACAATTAGTTTTAATACTATTTTTTTTTGGTATTTTTATTTATATAAAGAAAGAAATCAATTTTTTTTGATTTTTAAAACATTAGAATTAGAAGTAGGAATTAGGAAGTTTAAATCAAAACTAAAAATTTTAAACATTCCAAACAATAAAAAATACTGAACGGTTTAGAACTTTAGAAATAGAAATGAAGCTAAAAATACCGGACCGGAAAATGCAAAATTTTTATGATTAGATTTTGAATTAGAATTAAATTTCCTAATGAACAGCCCCAAGAATTCACAAAATAAAACACCCCTTTAACCTAACACTAAAAAAAAAAAAAATAAAGTCATTTCTAAATCATCCTCGACGTCCACCGCCAAACCCACTTTATAAACCTCCTTTCCCCACCACACCTATGGGGGTTTTCAGATTTTACATACCTGCTAAAAAAATATCACTTTTTAAACCTTTTATATTTAACGGTATCAAAAAAATTTTTTAATTTTTAATAATTTTCATGTAAAAAAAAAAGACTGAAAAAAACTTTATCTTTTTTCTTTCTTATCGACCCCAGCCCCGAAGCAGTAGAACGACCATAAACCGGGCCCCCCCCCCCCCCCCCCCCCCCCCCCCCCGGTTTCGAGGTCCTTTACCTGCCGACCGTAGGGCCTACACCGACATCCGAGACATTTTTTGGGAAAAAACATGGAGACTCTTGTGCAAAAAAGTGTGTGAAAGTGATGACTTCGGAAAAAAAGCAGTCAGCTCATTTCCGAGGTGAGAGTCCGAGCAACTGCGAAAAAGGGTTTTTTACGAACCCAGTGAAGGGGCGGAGGTTGAAAGAAGTTTAGAAAATTATATTTTTTTTCTTTGGGGGGCGGCCAAGAGAAAAAATGAACAATATAATATTGGCATTCCCCAACAAAAATAAAACTTCAAGCGGGGCGTGGGAGGCGGGGTGGGGTCAAAAGATTCCTTTGGGGGAGGACAATTGTGAATCCTTAGGAGGGGTAAAAGTAAAAGATAAAAACTTTTTTTTTATTTGGCCTACCCCTTTTGATTTTTAATTTTTTTCCTGGGATGTGTCTATACTGAAATGGCTGTATTTTATTTAAGTAAAATTTTTTTGGTCTACACGATGAGCAACCCCGAGTCTGACCCTCAGATTGAAAGGGTTTGTAATTTCAGTATTTTTTTTCCCAAAAACATTCTACGACCCCCCCCAAAAGTAGTTTTTCAGTGCAGATTTCAAGCATACAAAAATAAAGCACACAAAAAGGGAAAGACCCTTGCTGGACAGATCCATCCACGACTGGAGATAAAGAAAAGGCACCCCCTGCGAGTTGGCGACTAAAGCCCAAAAAGCACAAGAACGAACAAAGGGGGGAGAAAAAAATTTGTACCTGCGCCCCAGAACTACTGACCGACTGCAGACTGATTCTGCCGCGCTGTGTACTGTAGCCTTTAGATGGCAGTCAAAAGGTGCGGGGCGCGAGGTCATATCGATGTTGCAAGCTAAGTGATTGGAAATTATTCACAATCGTTATGTACACTACACATAAAACCCCAAGATTTGAAATTGGTTGCAAGCGAATAAAAAAACTGTATGGGGGTTTCATCGCGACATTATATTTTTTTTATATTTATTTAGAAAATCCAAAAACTGCATTAGCACAGCCAAATAATTTTTTTTTTTTTTTTTCGGTATCTGCCAACGCGGGGGCTGTGGGAAAAAATGGTGAAAAAAACTAATGAAATTTAAAAACGTACCCACCTTTTAAAATTTGTGAGACGGGGTAAACATCAAGATCATTGTTTTTTTTAAACGAATTTGTTGTCGTTTGGGAATCTTTTGGAAAAATTTTTAAAACCCTTTTTATCGATAGATAAAATCCTCGAAAAGTACAAGAATACAGAAAGGGATTTAAAAAACAAACTTTCAGTCTGGCTGGAAAACAGACATCCTCGTAATGGTTTGGTAACACACCAAAAACACTTCATTTAGTAACAGAAGCTAATCCTTGTACTGTGGAGCCGAACAAGACAGAACAAGAGCGGAACAAAACCGCCCGCCTGCGACAAGAACACTGACCACTAGAACTGCCGGGCCGCTGCGTGATGTAGGGGGGTTCGCAGGGGGGGGAAATAGGGATGGACAGGGGGTGCTGTTAATTGGGGTATTTAGGTTTAAAACATTTTAAAAATGTTTTTTTGTATGAAAAATAAAATTTTATTTTTTTCTAATCCACATGCAAATGTTTCTTGTAGGTTTTGTTTGCCATTTTGGTGCTGAATATAGGGTGTAAAATTTGGGTTTTTTATGTAAGGGGCCCGGGATACATGACACTGGCGTTGGGGGTAAAAGGACCTTTTTATATTGATTTTTTTTGATAGTGACAGTGATTTTTTTAACCGTTTAGCCGTACACTATGCACCGTTCGACGGGAATCGGCCAATCATAAAAGTAGGGTTAGAATACACGTGATACGTACAGTGAAGCTAGTTTCTTTTTTCCGTGTATTCGGATTTTTGAGGAGGGAACAATTTTTGGGCCGAGTTTTGCAGCTCACCCCCACCAAACTCAGTCTGCCAACCCCACGGCAAAAACGGATTGCGTAAACAGAGTGCTGCACTCAAATCGTCGCACAGCAACCCCCCCTGAAGAGACTACCTCACCCCACTCCCTCCCAGTCCAAGCGTCTAACCATGCAAAAGTTTTTGATTTGTATTTTGGTTAAATTTGTTTTTATTAGTATTGATTTGAGGATACTGGCAGTATTTTTTTTGTTAAAAAGTTGTGCAATTTTTAAAGTTTTATAAGTCCAAGTAGGTGGGCCTATATTATAAAAGTTGTATAAGTATTGTAATTTTGAAAAATTTTTTGTCAGGCAAAAAAGAGGGGAAAAAAGGCCTAGATTTTGGGGTAAAAAATAGTCGTGAATAGTACAAGGGTAAGGGGCGTCGTTTTTTTTTTTGTATGATTGGCATACCAGAATTACATAAAGGAACAAAAATTTGAAATTGGCAATGCTTTAATTCCAAAAAAATAAACCTAGGCTAGTTTTAAAAAAAAAAAAATTAAATAATTAAAAATAAAGGCCAAAACCATCAAAAAAGTGGGTCCAACAAAAAAAAAAAAGGCCAAAAAAAGACAAACTTTTTAATACTTTTTCAAAGGAAAAAAAAGTAAAAACAAAAAAAATTGAAAGGTGAAAAAAAAAAGAGCAAATACAAAACGGTCTGCTGTGGGCAAAGGGACTGGAAAGTCGTTTTTTCGAGGTTAAAAAACCAAAACTCACTCAATGGAGGATTAAAAAAAAAGTTAAAGTAGAAAAAAAAAAATAAAAAAACAGCTAGAATAGAGGGCTAATTTGAAAAAAACGAAGATGAAAGGTCATAAAAAAGCAAATTTTTTAAAATTTAAAAACAAAAAGTACAGGGTGAGATGAGGGAGAAAAAAAGGTTAAAATGTGTGGAAAGGGTGAAAAGGGATTTTTTGACCTAAAAAAACCAATACGGGGGTGAGTTGTGGTGAAAAAGCTCATTTATGCAAACTGAGGAAAAAAGAACTACGGGGCAGCAAAAAAACATTTTTCCAATCATTGTACTCATGGGAGAAAAAGGAAATAAAGATAAAGACGGGAAAAAAAAAACGCTACAACAAGATGAAAGATGAAAACAAATCACATGAAAGAGAGATGCACTTTTTATAACATTGTAAAAAAATTTACCTTTTTTTAAAACAGAACAAACCCCCAGCAAAAGCACATTTTGTAGGAGAGGATATGCTTATTACGGCGGGTATTGCAGGAAATTTGGCAGAAAAGATCAAATAAGATCAAAAAAAAAAAATAGGGGAATTGTGTATAAATGTAACTGTAGAAACATTATTTTAAAACCTAGTTACTAAAAAAGAACTAAAAAAGGGCAACCAAACGTTAACGCTTTAACAAGAGTGTAATTGCCATGAAAGATTTCTTCTTTACAAATGGCAAAACAAAACAATTGTGTGCCAAAAATTGGATAGAGACCGATCGTCTAAATGGGGGGCAAGTAAAAAAAATGTTACATAATGTTTTTTAATGCCCTTTGGAAATTTTAATGCACGGTACATATTATCTGGTACAAAAACCAAGAACGTGAAGACGAAAGAAAAAAAAGGTATAATTTTACCAAACCATTAAAAGAATGCTTTTCCCTAAAAAGAAATCTGTAACAAAAACCATCTGAAAAAAGTCTGGGATAAGGGACAGAAATTTTAAATTGATGGGGAGATTCAAATCTTCAATACGGAAGAATAGGAAGAAAAAAGTAGGAAATTGGTGTAAAAAAGTTACCCTGGAATTTGAATGGACCAATTACGAAGTGGTTTAAAACAATAAAAAACCGATAGTAAAGATAAAAATTATACTGATACATTAGGAACGAAAAATGTCAAAGGAGGATCAAAAAGGAAATGTGGTTTTTTTTGATACTTTGGGGGGTTTTGTAACTACTCTTAAAAAAACTATCAAGGAGCCAAAATATCACTAAATTTTGGAAAATTTACATAGATAAGACGAAGCGAAGCATTAGTAAATTATTCAATGATGAAATTGGAAAGGGTGGGGCGATAGTTTTTGGGAGAAAAGTTCTAGACCCCAAAAGCTGGCTTTTATAAGGATTGTATAGGTAAGGATGGTCAGCATTTTTAAACTTCCATGGCAATGAAATCATGGCCGAAAAGTTAATGGGGCTAGCAAGCATTTAAAAACAAATATATTGAGATAGACAGTAACTGTGGAAAGATAAATTTAGACTTCCCCTTAAATGAATTAGCCGACGGGTTTTTTTTAGAAAAAAGTGGGGGGAACACTATAGACAAAAAATTTGATTTAATTAATAAAAAGATGGCCTACATTGAATCATAATCAAAATTTAGGTGGAAAAATAACAACAAAGGCCACAACTTTAGAAACAGTGTTATCGGGTGAAACAAAGTGGCCCCCACCAAATATTTTTTTGCCCTAGTAAAAAAAAAAAAAAAATTTTTTTTGCAGGCATTTGGAGTGATTTTTTTTTTTGATGACAAAGAAATCTAAAGCCGCGTACATCAGATGTTCGGTATTTGCTCCTGCTTTTCCCAAGCTATGGTTTGAAAAAATCATGGACTTCGAAATTGTTTGAGTAAGGCCATTTTAAGAGTCTTGCCGCAAACTATATTCATGTTGTTGGTCAATTTATTCAAAAAGGGAAAACGACAATCTCAATCCATTTTTTCCCATTTCAGAAAAAAAATAAAAACCATTTTATAAGTGGGACCACCATGTATACTTCTTTTCCCGGGGGGAAAAACGTAAGGGGGGACAAGGGGGGGACAGGCCTGTGCTGGTTTAAAAAAAAGCCCCAAGCGTATGCCCCCCGGGGGGCAGTGGTTTTTTCCCCCCCTCGTGTTCGTCTCCGTCTGGCTCATCCGTCCCCCGTTGTCAATTTTTTCGCGCCGCGGGAAGGTTGTCAAAGGGAAAAGGGGGAAAATTCCCCGACCCCTCGACGATTTTTCATCGTGTAAAAAACAGCAAGAACTTCTTTTAAAAAAAAAATCCATTTCTTGCGATGTGGAAAACAAAGCTGCCAACAAAAGTGCGCGAGTCAACGCCCACTGGGGGCAGTACTTAAGTATTAGTCATGATAGCGACCCATTTCAAAATGTGGGGGGAGGGGATTTTTTATACAATGCTGGCGTACTTTGTATTTTAAGTTCAAATTACCGTCTAGGTGGGAAATCACCCGCAAAAGCTTTTTGAAACCCCAAGCAGAGACAAAAAGAGCGAAATTGAAAACAGAATTCGGTCATTTATTTTTGGACCTCAGTGGCCAACGCGGGGTTTTTGGGCGCACCATTCATTTTTATAGATAAAAGGAAAAATGAAAACACGATATTTTTAAGTGAAGGCTACGGGTCACACATAGCAGAAAACATTGAATCACGCATACTTGAAGTGAAGGTCTACGGTCACACATGCAAAAACATTGTTGATATTTTAAATGAACTAAAAAAAAGATGGGGTTAATATCAAAAGTCACTTCATATTTACTGACAATGCGTAAAAATTGTTAAGGCCTGCGATTGAAAGAGGCGGGGCATGTAAAAGATGCGCAGCCTAAACCACCACTTTTTTGTAACCAAGGGGTTGTCGCGGATGCTGTTTTTGCCCGAAGACATTTTTTCCCGGGTACCTTCAGTTTAAATTGGGCAACCTAGCCTTCTAGTAGTAGGCTAGGCTAACTTCATTCTTTTTCTTCCACTGTCGTTCGTATTTCTTGTGAGTTGTAAGTAAAGAGTGGTTTTCTTAATTTAAAAAAACTCAAATGATAACATTCTAGGATAAAATCTATGGGCCCCCTTACGATGTAAATCATGTTTATTTTTACAATCTGATGCCTAGGCGGCCATCTTGTTTTAACACTTAGTTCTCAAAATTTGAACAGCCTGTAACCAAACCAATTTTTTTTTCACTGTTTCCCTCCCTAAGTACTTTCGAATTCCGACCGACTCGCATGCAATGTGGTAAGGACCCCCTGACAATTTCAAAGTTTTACCGGGACGCACTCAAGGTTTTTCATGCCTGTGCACCCAAAGGAAAAAAGCCAAAATATCAGACGGTTTTCTTCGTAATTAAGAAATAAAAAACAAAACCATTTTAAATCATTGCATCAAATTCATTATCGCAGACGGCGTAATATACGAGAAACCCGGTTTTTAAAACGCCCTAGTTTCTCACATTGTAGAAATAAAAATTAAACCAAGGCCTACATTTATTTTTTTTTTTATTTACTTTGGGTATAGTAAGGCTAAGTAGGCCTAGGGCCTATCTATGGTTCTAGGTAGTTACGCCTGGGACATCTCTACTGTTTATCAGAACGTAAGTTACACATCGCCCCACTCAAAACCCCCTACAAAAACAACACGCTTAAAACCGAAATTCAGCATTGGTTTTTTTCCCCCAGACCACTCCCACCTTAAACCAAAAAATACAAACCTCGCTGAGCAAAAATGGGCATAATTTTGAAAAAAACGAAGGTTCCCAGAAGAAGAGAGCAAAGAGCGAACAAAAAAAATCCAGTCTGAAAAGGGAAAAACAACCTCATGAAAAAACAAACCCAACACAAAAGGCAAGGGGGATTTCAGTCAACACAACAACAAAAAAACCCTTTTAAAATTAAAGAAGAAAACTCTATGTACTGTGGAGGCAAGACAAAACACACCGGAGCGGAGTCAAAACACGTCTTATCTCACTTGAACAAAACCTAGCACTTTTTTGAAAATTAATTCCCAGGCTGCTCGAACGGGAAAAGACGGGGCACAACACTGAGATGAGGCGCTTCCCAGACAAACAGGACGAATAAAGAGAGAACTAAACCTTCCAGTCTGGACAGAACAGATAACTTCTGGGAAATGAACTAAAAATTTAAACAAAGAATGAGAAACGGACACAGCAAAGACTTTAACAAACAAAACATACAGCAGCAGCTAACTCAGTAGTTGAGGCCCCAATGAACCCCAAAAACGAGGGCGCCGACAAAACACTTCCGCCGGGGCAAAAACAACGACCGACTGCGAGGCGAGGCTCTTTTGGGGTGGCTCTGCTGTGTGCTGCAGGTATAGTCAAAGGTGCGGGGCGGCGAGGGCATACGAAGCTGACCAAAAATGCATTTACGTTTTCAAATGAATTTATGACAGTGGCGATGTGCTTTTAGGTGTGGAATTAAAGAGTGGGGAATATTTTTTTTAAAAATTAGTGAGGCTCATCGTGACAACCTAATTTTACAAATTTCCTTTTCAAAGGGGTTTTTACTCCCCTTTTTATGGACCTACAGTAGCACGGTGATTTTGTCACTCATATTTGGCTCGTTCAAATAACAGATAGATAATAAAATCCTAATTTCTAGGGGGGACTAAAGGCTTGGTGGGTTTTCCTCATCTTCCATCCAGAAAGGGAGTCTATACATTTTCTTTTCTTTTTTCTTTTTTTTTTATTTATTTTTATATTGTAGGTCTGAGACCATGAGCACCCTTACCCATTTTCTAATTTTTCGGCGCCCGGCGGCCATTGTGGGGTGAAGGTCAGCTCCCCCCCATCTGGAGTCTGTAAAGGTCATTGATATTTAACCCCATTGAGGCTAGATTAGCATCTCATATACCTCCGCACAGGCCCCGAGCGTAACAAAATTTAAGAGCAATCGGCCCATTTCAAGATGGGATTTTTGGCGTTTAATTGATGCTTTTTTTTAAGCAAAAAGATTTTACGGGATTGTTTTGATATGGGTTTTTTGCTTGTGCAGCTGGTTTCCCCAAAAGAAACAAAAACGAAGTTATGCATAAGGGAATTTTTGTAATCATTTTTGTTTTTAAAAGGGTGGAATGCTTACCTGTCAACCTGGCGGCAAAAATTTAGAAACCCATTTGTGCTACAAAACCCCCCATTTGATTAACAGTAAAGGAATTTCAAGATGGCTTCCAAATTGTCCGGGAAATGGACCACCCACCTAAACAGCCACAAATTGGGGGTTCAATATCTATGGTAAAGGTACTACTTTTACATTCATCCAGACGGCGGTACAGCTGACCACGGTCCACTAGAGCCTTATACTGAGCTGCTGTTACAGCAGCAGTGTAAGGTATCTAGGTGACCAATGCCCCCACAATGGCCGCCGTTCCCGTGTTGATTGATTGATTGGATATTACTTAACGTCTCATATTTATGCAACTTGGCTAATCGAGACGAAGGGAGGGACGTAAGGGGGTACCGGGGGGGGCAGGCTGTGCGGTCAGAACCAGCCACAAAACGTATGGGAGGGAGGGGTTCCCCCACGTCGGTTTGTCTCCTCTGTCATCACCGTCCGTGTTTTTTATTTTCGCCGCCCTCGGGGGGGTGTCAAAGGGAAGGGGAAAAATTCCCCCCACGACGTTGGACACAGGGGGAGATATTTTATTGTTTATTGATTTTTACAGTGGCGGGGTCTTGCATGATGCTAGAGTATTTAGAGTGTCGCCTCAAGCCGATAATTTCAAGAAACCCCCAACCCCTAGCTTCCAAAATATCCCCATTCTTGGAGATTTTGCAAAACAAATTTAACACAACTTCATTGTCCCTTATTTATAATTTTTTCTTTTTGTCGACTTCATCCAACCCCACCCTAGTTCTCCAGAGTTTTTTTTTGATATGTTTATTAATAATAGACATGTAGACGGTGCCCCAGAGATTGGAAAAAGGGGTGTTGTACCAATATACAAAAAAGGAGATAAAAAGAAGCGTGGCAACTACAGAGGCATTACTCTACTATGCCATACATCAAAGATATAGGAAAGGATTGGATATTGCTTAACGACTCATATTTATGCAGCTTGGCTAATCGAGACGAAGGGAGGGACGTATCCTCTTCGATCTACAGGTACACATATGTGTACCTGCGTTCAATAATTGTTTTGAAGCCTTTCAAACGGACAATGAGGAACTGCGACCCAAGGATCACACATGTGTACCATCCAACTTTCAAGTTTCGCCGGTAGGTAGCGCCACGGTGCAGTAACAGCCGATATTGGAGAGACTGAAGAACTACTTTTATCAAGATGGCGTCAACATCACGCAATAGAAGACGTAAGTGATCGTAATTAGTTGTAAATAATTAATTTTTTCAATGTTATTGAACTATTTCTCTTTATGACAATCAATTAATTGAATATAAATATTGTTCATCAACATAGGCTATACACAAAATTATGCATTGTTTTCAACAATATAGAGTACACATTTGTGTACTTTGGGCACTAGTCATGTCAAATTGGTTTTTGAGGTTATTTCTCAAATGTCAGTGAAATATCAAAACATGTGTGTTTATTTGCAGCTGGTTTACGTGATGCAGATCTCGATACACTATTGGACAATAGTGATGCCGAATTGTCAGATTTTGACGAGATTGACGAGATTGACGACGACTTTTCCCCAGCTGATGACAGGAGTGACAGTGACAGTGGAGCTGATTCTTCAGCAGCAGAATCTGATGATGGCTCTACCCACTCCCAGTCTGACAGCGATACTCCCTGCTCAGCTCCGAGAGGTAGGCCTAGGCCCATCAAATGGAAGGCAACTGTGTAAGTTTTAGATGTTAATATTAAGTAGGCCTACTTAAAATCTATGTTGATTGCCTAGTGCCTAAGTCCCAGGACAAAGTCAATCAGGGTGAAGGATAAGTGAAGGCCTAGGGGCTAGGACCTAAGTGTATGGATAAGTGCAGAGCCTAGGCCTAGCTAGGCTTAGGCCCTGGTTATGACAAGACCAAATAGGCCTAGGATCTTAGTCAATTTGGGGGGGAGGGAGGGGGGGGAATCGACCTACAGCATAAATGAAGGCCTAGGGGCTAGGCCCTAAGTGTATGGATAAGTGCAGAGCCTAGGCCTAGCTAGGTTTACACCCTGGCTATGCCATAACTCAGTAGGCCTAGGCCTATGCCCATGGTCAATCAGGTTGGGGGGGGGGGTTGATAAGTGAACGTGTGTGCAGAGCCTCAGGACCTGGTTATGTCATGACCCAAAGTTTTGTTTTTGGGAGTCTTGCATCCCCCACCCCCCCCCCCACCCTTGCAAAAACATAGACTATGTATTTTCTTTGTGGGGGGGGGGGGGGGGAAGAGACTTTATTTTATTCTGAATGCTGAGCCTAGTAATAGGCCTTTCACAATGTCTAAAAATGAGGAAACAATTTGAATTTATCCTCATGGATTGCTCATTCTAATTGTTCCGTAACTTTTTTTTTGTAGAATGGGTCAAAAAGGACCACCAATGGGGGATATACTCGATGCAGAAGGTGACGAGACTACAGGCATATTGGAATCGGTATTTGAATACTTCAAAATGGAGTTTTGGGAGCTCTTAGCTGAACAGACGAACCTTTACTCAGTTCAACAACGAGACCTGAAATCTGTCAAAACCATCGCTCTGGAAATGATTCGTTTGGCCGGAATACACATTCTTATGGGCTGTCTCAAATTTCCACAGTCACGCCTCTATTGGTCTAGGGAATTTGCAACCCCAGTTATCATGAATGCAATGACTAGAAATCGTTTTTATGAGCTCAGAAATTTTTTGCATTTTTCTGACAACCAAGCAGATAGAACCGATGCCACGGTTAGCTTTGGAAAATTCGACCATTACTGGACTGCATCCAAAATAAATGTAGGACTTTGCCAAGACCACATCACATTGCTTTGGATGAGCAAATGATCCCGTTTTCCGGTCGATGTTCCTTCCGCCAGTATGTGCCATCAAAACCAAACCCTTTGGGATTAAAAAATTTTGTTTTGTCTGCTAGTGATGGGCTAGTTCTCGATTTCCACATTTACACAGGGAAGGGAACTGTTCCAGACAATGACCTAAAAGAATTTGGTCTTGGTAGCAGCATTGTCAAACTTTTGTGCGAAACTATCCCCAAAGATTGGACACATGTCCTGTACACTGACCGCTTTTTTACGAGCTTAAAATCAGTTAGTTACCTACTAAGCGTTTCTATACATCAAATAGGAACGGTCATGAAGAACCGGGTAGGACCAGTCATATCCAAACTAAAGGGTGACAAAAAGATGAAAAGAGGGGAGTGGGACGAACTAGTCCGCGAGGATGGCGAAGTCTGTTTACTTAAATGGAAAGACAACAAACCCGTAATTCTTCTTTCCACCTGTGTCGGAAGTGCACCAGAAGAAAAATGTATGCGCTGGTCAAAAGAAGAGAAGAAAAAAGTTGAGGTTGACATGCCGGCAGTTGTTAAAGTCGGTATATCAACTTGGAAAAACTTTTAATATGTTAAAGGTGTTGATGTTTTAGAACGTTGGTTCTCAAGTAGTCGAAATCGAGACAGCCAATGGTCTATCCGTCACCAAAACCCGCTCTAAATCTCTGTCCATAGTCTGTGGGGTTCCCCAGGGTTCCATACTCGGGTCCCTAGCCTATATCATATATGTTAATGATCAGGCCACCTTTCTGGATGAGGGTATTCTCACACAATATGCGGATGACTCCAGCCATCTGCTGACCCTACCTAAACATCATCCCTCTCAGGCACTTGCCCCCCTAATCAACAGCCAAGTGGCCAAAATGTCATCATACAGCCGCGACAATGAACTCTACATCTCGCGCTCTAAAACGGTATACTTATATTCCACACTCTCAATAAGATCCCACTGGCTAGTCCCCTAGTTCATCTAGAGTTTGATATAATCCCCCGCGCTTCTAGTGTAAAAGTCCTCGGCCTTGCATTGACCGAAAAACTCGACTGGTCTATCCATGTTAACCATGTTGCCAACAAAATTTTATCTGGATGCTACTCTATCCGTAAGCTCAAACAAATTGTTCACCCCCATATCTTATTGCAAGTCTACTTTGTCCACATCCACTCTCGCTTATCCTATGGCCTGCTATTTTGGGGAGCCTCCCCCCAAGCAATATTTATCCTCCACAAGAGAGCGATACGCATTATTGCGGGTGTCTCCAGAAAACACTCCTGTAGGGAGCTCTTTAAGGAATTAGGAATTCTAACTCTAGCATGCACACTCATCAGTTTTGCTGCACTCTTTGTTCGCACAAATAGTAACTCTTCCCTCTCAATGCGTCTGTGCACTGCCACAAACACAAGAGCCATCCTTCACATACATAGGCCACCCACCACCTGCGCCTTTTGCACTGGGCCCCGAGTACCTTGCCTCCACCCTTTACAACAAGCTCAAAAA
>JAMZAV010006730.1:0-34636 GCA_024449915.1 Sweltsa coloradensis | reverse complement strand
GCTCAGTCTTAGAGGAAGATTATGTTTGCATTCGTAGGCGGTATGCGGCGCGCGCGCTATGGTGGCTACAGCTTATTGCAATATTTTGAAGGATATGACGAAGATGACGGGTGTGATATTTTGACACCAAAAAAAATTCGAAGGAAAGTTCATACACCTAGACATTTATTTAGGCTACATTTTAGTTTTTATTTCAAGTAAATCGGGTTATTTTTGTTGGAGCAGTGAATTTTTTGCTGAGGTGCGCTCCGCAACCCATTTTGTAAAAAATAAATGGATTTGAGGGGCCAGGCGCAGCGATTTTTAATGGTAAGCCGATGGGTTAAGTCAATAGAGAAAATAACACTTTAGTTATGTCAACAAAATTTTAGTCTAGGCCTAAATTGATAATACATTTTCTTCTACAGTATCTCCACAGTTACCATTTGATAACTCTTGGTACCTAGTAAATGAAGGTAGTAGTGTGACGTTTACTGCCTCTGCGCTCATCCACTAACGTTAAGTCTTTCAAATTGCACGTCTCTATCTTAGCCGTTAGATATCTCTCCTTCTTATCTAGATCGTTGGGCGCCAGTAATAACTCTAGGTTATTACGAGTTGTTCTACTCATTAGTACAAGGAATGTTGAAGACCAGGGAAATATCCCAACACAAATAACACTGACCTACAATGCAATGACATGCACTCACCACCTCGTGTACACTGTAGGACACAGCCTTGTACCTCAGTGTACACTCAGCTCACCGGATCCTAGGCTTCCACAGGGGTGGGGCGAGGCTGGCTGCTCCCTCCGTAGCCTGGATGCTGGCGCACCTGCTTAGTCTAGTGTCTATAATCTAGGGTTTTCTGGTTTCATAGGTTGGCTGAGGGCCTGAGATATGTAAAAGGAAGTTAATGGTGTTGTGAAGGACATTCCGGGCAATGCACTCGTACACTGTAAAGGTTGGAATTCCGTAGTATAATGAAACTTGAATAACATGTGATACAAGGTTAAACAATGACTCGATTTTAACTTCCAATGCATTGGTAAACAAGAAAAACCCCCATTTAAAATACATTCATTACTGATACATGATAAATTAAGACCTGGTATGATTAAATAAATTTAGTACTCAACACTGTCCTTTTGGTATGCTGACCGCATGGTTGTTGGTCGACGATGCGTATTTCACACGTGTACGATGCGTAGTTGCAAGGAGGGAAAAGTTGAATTTGAGGCGGAAACCTGGCGTCGGCGTCCCTTGGTTTGGAAGGCGGACCGGTTGCGCGTCGGCGTCGAAATCCCAAGTAGGTGGATTGACCCGCACTGCTCGTCGGATAGAGGATTATCCGGCACTTCTCTCTCCTCACGCACTGGCTCGCGTGGGCGCTCCAACGGTGTCGATTACAATAGGGTGGACATAGGGATGATCACAGGACTCAACCAAGGAGAACTCCAACAGGAGTGTGGACCTAGTAGGTGCAAATGGTGTGGGTCCTGAGGTCTCCGTGTGTTACCACGTGGTCGGCTTTAGATGGAAATTCGAACATTATCGAATTAAAAGGATGGATTGAAGTGTATTTCTATTGCTATTGCAATATAAATTAATTTAGATAGGTTTGATTAGGCCTGATGGGTGTAGAGTGGACCTTAGGGATAGCGTGGTCGTCATGGTGAGCGGGCTTGGGTTAGTACCACATGGCGTGGCTATCTTCTTCTCCCACAAACGCCGCTAAATTTCGAAGAATTTTATATAAAACGCACTAAAATACACTTGCGTGTTCCCTAGGCCTCTTTCTGGCTCGCACAAACATTGCCATTGCGGCTATTTTACGCGATTATTCACACGTACTGATTCGCAACGCGCACGTAGGTAAGCACCTGTATACTCAACTCAATCCAAAGCACTAGTGAACGGCCCTCCCGCTCGTTTCCGAGGTCGGCTGGCTTCCCTGGCTGGCAAAACGACAACCTGCGCCGCATAACTGGACAATACGCATCCCCTATTGGTCAGCGCTCGGCGTGCTCTCGTTTGCCCCAATCACAAGCTAGCATCTTTTCTTCCAGATTCCGCCGCTCGTGGCACACAGCTCAAAACTAACGGTACAGGTGCACAGCGTTGCAATTCTACAAGCTACACTTGCCAAACCGTCGTAGAATACACCCCTCCTATTGGTACATTCGTAACTCCCGCTAGGAATCGACTTCACTCTCTCTCGATTCTCAGAACTGAGTTGACGAGGCTTCACCAGAAACATCGCCAACTGGCCCTGTTACCGACCAAGGTCACATGAAATTTAACACAGTGGAAATTATGCCCCTGTTTAGGACACAATCCCTGGCTCTTAGACTTATTATCTCACATTAAAAATACATTATAATGAAAATAAATTATCATTGAAGATGATGATTTATTTTGGATGGCTAATTAATTTGCATATTTATGGAAATTAATTGCGGAAAATTTAATTTGGACAGAGGGGGCAAGGCGACCCGTTACAGTAGTTTAGGCCTATATGAAGTTTGTCCAACTAGGCCTATAAGTAGAGATCCGAGTAAATGGTTTTATTTTTGGGACAAATTCGTTTTTAAAAATTGAAAATTAGGTGTTATGTGTTTAAAAAAAATCCAGAATTCGGTGTTATTATGGTTTTATTTTAAGGGTGTCAGTAAACACAATAATCAAATTTGACAAGATATTTTTTTTCCCCAAAAAAATTGTATCTCCTCAAGGCCTAGGCTTAAAATACAATTAAACTAAAACTACACAAATTTGGAAATTGTATTTTCACTAGGCCTAGGTACATTTTTAGAATGCCACCATTGTTAAAAGTTCTGCATTTTCGGGCTTGAGGTTTCTTCTTCTGTCACTAACTACTAGTGAATATCGAGAGAAAGACCTCTCAGAGTCCACATTTGATGTAGGCATCCAAATGCTCTTAAGAGCTGCTACCGCAAACTCGGGGTGTGTTGATTTAAGGGCACACAGTAGGTGGCATATGTCAATCGCCTCTGTGTCTGGCTTCTTCTGTTCTTCTATGACCATGTTTTTAAGAATTTTGAGCCCTATATAAAGAAGTAAAATGTCAGAAATGAAGGTAAACATTCACATAGTCTTAAATGATTTGTAAACAATATTGAATAAATAGGCCTACCTTCAATGAATACATTGATGTTCGGTTTCTCCAGACCCAGAAGATCTTGAACTAAAGGTTCAATAACTTTAGCATCCAGTGTCAGACGGCTGATGTTCCTGGGATTGAAGAGTCGATCACATGCACTGAATGCAGGTTTTGATGGGTCTTGAATTCTCAGAGACTTCAGTTTGGTTTCACTTGCCTGTGAAACCAGGCGCAGTTTCTCGTCAGCCATTGCTTTTTTTCTAGCTGTAAGGGTGCTTAGCATTCCATTTAGCTCTACAGAGAAAACTCCGGTAGCTAGTAAGCTTAGCTTAGACAGCAAATCGTCAAGCTTGGTATAGAGCGTGTGGGCTGTTGGGTAAGTGTTCCCTTCAAGGTGGTCAATGAAATCTACCAACTGATGCCCATTGTCGGCAACAAACTTTGCCTGAATCTTCATAGTGAATAGCTCGTCAATCCCTACATTCTTCAGAAACTTCACCCCAGAATTCTCTTCGCCTAGGTCTTCAAGAAAACTTAGAATGTCGTCAATATATTCGTCAATATAGAAGACTGAATGGAACCAACTGTTCCAACGCGTTTGCACTGGCATAGGAAATCCCTTCACTTTATCAGACCGACGACCATACTTATTTCTGAGGAAATCTAAATATCTGTGCTTACGTTTCCTAGTGTTCAGGAACACAAACTTAATCTTAGCCACAGCCAAATTAAGTTCTTCAAACCCATTCTGCCATATTTGGCCTACCAAATTCAGCTTATGAGCCCAACACTGAGTATGCATTAAATGGTCTCCAACCAGGCATGTCAAGGTTTTGTAGCACAGGGTCATGTACCTGGCTGAATCAGTCACAAATGTGAGACAGTTTTGGTAATCTATCTCATATTTCGCAAGAGTTTCGACGATTGCCTGACAGCGTGACTGCCCGTTTGCAGCATCTAAAACAATGGATGCTACTAGCAGCACTTCCTGAGCTCCTGCTGCCTCTACAAGTCTAAATAACACATTAAAACACAGTTTCCACCCCTGTCCGTGGTTTCGTCACTCATGATACAAATATCTTTACCCTTCACCTTTTCCTTGATTTCCTTCACATTTTTATCCCCCACCATTGGAACGTATTTTCGGCGCAGTTGATCTGACTTTGGCAAATCCCCACTACCTTCCACATACTTCGATAGCCACTCGCGCATCTTCGGATTATCTAATGTTTCGACGGATAAACCACAACTTATAAAGGCCGCGGTGGTATCAACAATAAACTCCTCCTTGTCTGCCCGTGCTTTCTTGGCGTGAGAAAAACTGCCAGCGAGAGATAGCTGCCTTTGTGAATGGGCGGCGACGTTCAGTTTCCCACTCTTATGTTTAGCACTTTCAATATGTTTGAGGACGGCATCCTTCCTTTCAAATTCCACTCGACAATCACAATATTTGCACATTAAAATCTTTCCGTCATTGACATAAAAACTTTCACTTGAAAATTCCCGTGCACCAAAAAACAAATCCAGTAAAAACTGAGACGATGCGACAACGTTTCACTGTCAAGTCCAACAACTTACTGACTGCAGGCTGGCTGTCTAGGCAAAGCGAGGCGGCCGCTTGGTAGTCTATGGGGGGTAGTCTAGGAAAAATGGCGTAAACCCGCTTCACAAACTTCACTTTAACTCACACTTTTTCCCCGTGGGCGTTAACAATTACCAAATAATCCGGATAAAACGATATTATCCGGCTTTCCGGAGGACCAATAAATGTTGTTAATATTCCAGAGGAAATGAATAATGTAAGTTGTAAAGTGAGTAAATGATATATTTTCCACACAAAACGAAAGGCACGTATTGAACAGATGCCATGGACCGAAGTAACAATCAAAAATTTATGTTTTAAAGTCAAAAGACAGAAATCTCATCACTGCCTCCTAGTATGAACAATTGAAAATAGAAAGCAAACATTTTCGAAAATACGTGTAGGCCAAACATTCCGCCCACCTTGAAACATACAATTTAACATAAACACAATAACAATGAAGTTAGAAAGAACATAAGGTAAAAGGAGTTAATTCCCATCAAAGGGTAGGATAGCTTAACAATAGGTCGGTGCAAAACTCCACTCGATGTCTTCACAGTGGCGAACCTCACCAGACCGTCAGAACCAGGGTGAGTATTCAAGACTCGGCCAAGTTTCCTTTGAAGAGGAGGAACCTCTCGTCTTTGATAGCACCATAGCCCAGGTGGATATTGGTTTGCGTAGCCCCCACTTGGGTCTTTGTTGAAGTCGAGTAAGGTACTCCGAGGCCCCAACGACCCCAAAAAGGCGAGTTGTCTGTTGGAGCGTTTCCCCCTTGAGACGGGTTAACCTTGAGGGACTCAAGTCAGGTTCGGGAACGGTTTTGCCACGACGAGAGACAAACCGTTTTAGCTGCTATAAAAGCAGGTGGTTTGAAGGTCGCTTACTAGTGCAAGTGGATAGCCTTCGTGGAGAAGCAAAAAAAAAGGGCGACATACCCCTTAAGTATTTTATTGGGCTTTACCCTTCATATTCCGAAAAGGGAACCCCCGGCTGCCCACCACAATGTAAAAAAAGGACGAGCCGGACGTACTGGTGCTGGAAGTTCGTTGCGGGCGTTTCGTTGGTTGGAAACATTGCGTTGCTGGGTAGCTTTGGTAGCTTGCATACCCCGTAGCTTTTGCGTTGTTAGCTTTTTGCTTTTGCGTGCGTAGCAAAGGGTCTTTTGCTAGCTTTGGTAGCTTTGTGTAGCGTTGGTTGCGTAGCGTTGCGTTGTGTAGCGTGCTTGCGTAGCGTAGGATAGGTAGCATTGCGTACTTGCGTTGCGTAGCTTTGCGTGGGTTTGTGTCTTTTGCTATTTGCAATGACTCGATGCTCTACATTTCCCCCGTAAATAAAAGTCGTCACGTTGGTAGAAGTCCCTTATCACAACAGGTGCGGGCCTTTGGAAATAACCTTTCTTACCCCTTTGCCGTTATTGAAGGCATTTCGGGGCAAGATAAGAAGAACAACCTTCACCATAAGTAACTGTTAACAGTCTAAAAGTCTTGTTTTGGTTCACCTGGCTTGTTCTCCACACATTCTTTGAAAATCGACATTGAGGGAAAAACCCAATTTTGGGCGAACATTTTGGCGATATCCGCTACTAGGGGAAAAAACGATGTTTTTTGGGAAAACCGAATCAGTATAGGAACGATATGTCTGCAGCTTAGGTCCACCAAAAGTTTTTTTCATTCAAGGATGCCCCCGAAAAAGACTTCGCTAAAAGCTTAAAATAAACCCTCAACTTTGTGGTTGTATCTCTCCTTATGACTGGAGGGTGAGAAGAATACACTTCCCTAAAGGGCTTGGTTATTGACTTTGGGGGAACAAGCTCCTTTGACCCAGTGACAAGATTCAGGACTGAACTCATCATTTTGCGGGCCTTTTATCAGGTTGGGTATTTTCAACCCGACGCTCCAGGGAAGGAGTCGGGGACCGCTGATTGCGGGTAGCCCAAGCCTGGGGCTGTCTTTTTCCGAAAGGAAGTTCAACTAAAAATCTACCAGAATGTCTTTCCTTTGAGATTTTTTCAAAATGCTTTTTTACCCCCCAGTTCTCTTCTGGAGTCAGTAAGTTTGCAGAGGTATTTTTCAAATTTCCCCAGAATCTACGCAAAGTATTGTCCAGTCACACTGAAACATGCATTTTTGTTTTATTGGGACTTGGGCCCGGGTGCATTAATGGACCTGAAAGTCCCCATCCAAGTGCTGTTTCCAGTGCTATGGGGGGAACCAAATGTTTCCAACAACGACCAGAGCGCAAAATCAATGGGTAAAATCGCCCCGGAAAACTCGATATTCCTGAATGTTGAATATGGGTTGCCAAAATTAAGCCTTTAAGATGGCCAAATTTTCCTCAATTTGATTTTGATTTCTCGGAAGAGTTCCTGTAACCTTGGGCAGAACTAAAGGGGACGGCAAAAGGCTCTTCTTATTGAATGTTGAAGAAAAATTAAATTGTATGACGCCAGGGACACTTTCCCTACGTAGTGGGGCCCAAAAACCTGAACACACACCTGACGATGTGCTCGCAACCCAAGCTTTTAACACAGTTTTCTGTAACAAACAGCCTCAGATGCTGAATCCAAAAAGCTCGTAGGGGTTGTTTACACCATTATATCCCGCACTTGAAAAATGGCTGTTAAAAGCAAAAACCATTGACAAAAACGATTCCGTTGAGAAATGGGAGGAAAACGGCAGTAGACCCGTAGACATGACCTCATCTTTTTTTTCCCCCTTTTGAGACTGTTTCATTCAAATGCGCAATGTGTGGGCATTTTTTGGCACAGCGGCAACTTTGGAAGAAAGTCCTAGCAGATGTTTTGCCCGTAAAAAATTTAAAAACAAAAGATTTGCTCTTTACAAATGAATGCGGTCGTGTAGTTGTCGTTGAAAGTGACGACACTTGTAAAAAGGAAAATGACTTCCTGCCCATTGCCCCGCAGATGGAATCCCCTGTTGCTGAACACACTGAGAGGAAAGTCGTCTGCTTGGGGTTACGTTGATTTTGTACTCGGGTGAAGGACCCTTGTGATTAAGGGTGGGCCTACCCCCAGCAGCCGGGTGCTCGAGCACGGTGCTCAATGAAGTCATTTAAACTGTTTAAAAAGTTTCGGTCCTTATTTGTGAGGACAGCCCCTTTGACACCGAGTTTCCTGTCCATTTCCCAGTGGTGGGAACACAACACGCGCCCCCGTGTTCGACAGGTTGAAAAAGAACTCCCCGGGGACCTGGACATTCCAAATTTGTCTAAAAACTTGCTTTAATGCTACAGGGGATCCTGTTGTGGGACAGATGGGAGAACATAAAAATTAGAACTTTCTACGATTTCCCGCGATTTTGGAATCGTACGCAAAAATTTTCCCCGCTTCGCTGAATTTAGCGCGGGTCAAGGAATAAAAAACTGGAGTAAAGCAGAAAGCCTCCCCTTTGTAGGGAACACTTAAATATGCAGTTTTTCAGCTCCAGACAATTGACTGTTTTTGTGTACTGCCGCCTCGAAGGAGATCTCTGAATGATACCCAAAAACACTGTAGGCTGCCATAAAAAAAAACGTCGGCAGCTAAGTTTAAAAACCCTAACTTCACGGGGTCTAGGCCCCTAGGTTCGGGGGAGTGGTTTCACAGCGGGACGGGGACGGGCCCCTTTAGGTCCAAAAATCTAATCCTAATGGCCACCAACCTTTTCAAAACGTCGTTAATATCAGTTCAACTGCCGAATTCGGCATATTTCCGCGCAGCTTTTGCGGCGTCAGTAGGCGGCTTTCTGAGAAAGTTATGCACTCGTTCTTTATGTCTTTGATTGATTATTTGATAATCACCCCCGGTCTGCACGTTTTTGATGGTTTTCAAGACGAGTCACATTACATTGAGAAACACGTTTCCTTGCTAGGGGTTGAATCCTTGCGCAGAGGAAAAAGGGGTAAACCCGCCACAAAAAAACTTCACTTTAACCAATTTTTCCCCCCTGGGCGTTTAACAAATTACCAAAATGTCCGGATAAAACGTATTATCCGGCTTTCCGGGGAAGGGACCAAAAATTTGTTTTGAAAAAAAAAAAAACCCCCCCAAAAAGGAAGAAAATAAAAGAAGTTTAAATATAAAAAATTGTTAAAAAACAAAATTTGAAACAGATCCTACCCCAAAAATAACAAAAAAAATTTTGGGGAAGCAAAAAAGAACATTTTCCGAAAAATTGTAGGCCAAACATTTTTAAAATAAGGGGGGGCCAAAACGTCTTTCCCTTTCCAACTCGGGTAAAAAGGTTAATTACTAAAATGGCGGGTCCATACAAAAATTTATGTTTAGGGCCCATAAGTGCTCTTAAATGACAGCAAGAAGTTTCCTGCGTGTTATCTTGAAAAATAGAACAGTGCCAAAAGTAAGTAGCCTACCCGGGGAAAATACTTCCGGGTTAGAGAAGGCTGGATGGATGAAATTGTTGATTGGCTGGAAGATGTCCCCCGGAGTTTTCGAAAACGTGGTAAAAACAATGAAAAACAGCACGGGGCCAAAAAATTAGGCATTTCTTTTATGTTACTTGTTCCGTGTGAGGTAAACCAATTTGGATTCGGATTGGATTCGCGAATTTTTTGTGTTTTGGATTGAGATTCCCCATTCGAAATGAAAAAATGGTTCGCACACCCCTATTATCGCTATTTTTTTCCCCCGCCCTAATAGATATATTATCCTACCTGTGTAATCTTCCTCTCTCGTTGAAAAGAAGACTATGTCCAGGAGGGCACGCAGATACACTCGACCCCGCGAAAACCGGCCAAGAGAAAAAAAATGTAGACGGGGTTTCATTGAAAGTAGACGGGGTGACCGCGGGGAAAAAAAGCTTTGACGTAGTGCCGGTGACGGGTGGCGGTCGGGCCCAGGGTTTCCCTTTTTTCCATTGGAACATCGTGTTACCGGGCCTACGAGATACGTTCACAAATCAGGTTTTAAACATTGATTTAAATTTAATGTATCACCGAAATGAAATGATCAAAATTTGAAAAGATCAATGATCAGATGATACCTTGTTCTTCCGCTTTCCCCGCGAAAAGTGTAACAAGAAGTTATATTTCCGGTCTGAACATTACCTTCAAGATATCACACAAGGTTTATTAAAAAATTTTTTGTTAGCCCCAATTTTTTTAAATTTTGTCAATGGATTGGATTTGTAAATAATTAACATATTGTTTAAAATTTTTTTCATCACTTATTTCAAAATCAAATGTATTTTTATTTATTATTGTAAGAATAATTGGCCATTTAAGATACTTAAAAGCAACTGTTTTACTACAAAAATTTTAGAATATACTGTAATTATATAACTGAAAAAACATAATTAAACGAGTCACCTAAATGATGACGTTTCAAAAACTTAATTTTTTCCCCAAACCTTTTTACGCAAGATCGATCAAAATAATAGAATAGAATGAAAAGAATTTTTTTCAGCACTTTGTTTCAATGCAATGCAAAAACATTTTTTACACAATCTGTGGGTTTCTGTAAAATATACACAATTTTTACAAAAAATAAATACAATATATAAACAAATATATTATAATACCTTGTAGTACAAACAAAAATAATCTATAAGAAGCTAAAATTAAAAATAACCTTGACATAGTTATAGAGTATCAAAACACACAAAAAAATTTTTCTCTTCTTTTTTTCTTTCTTCTTCTTCTTCTCATATGCCCCACATTTGGCCCTATGATGCCATCAAGCTTGAACTAGTTTAACCAATAGAGAGAGCCCCCCTTTCCTCCTTTTTTTCATGGTTTGGGGATTGCGTCCAAAAGCTTTTGCCAGACTGGCACAGGTATAAATGTCGTCTGCATGTTTACCATTTCCGATAATTGCAGGGACTGGTTTCAACACGCCTATTTTGGTGCAGATGTTCCTAGAAGGTTTATGTTTAGTCTTCAACCAAATTAAACACTAGTTTGTTTTTTTTGTCCTGACCAGGTTCACATATTTTAACCCCCGGAATCATCCGGATTTACGTCATAAAAACCGGAAAAAGGAGTAATAAGTACACGTTACCCCAGTTGGACCAAAAAAAAAAATTTGCACCCCAGTTTGAATTTGACGAGGCTAAGAAGGCCGAGCCTAAAAAACCACCGAGATAGGCCAAAAGGCTTTTGGGGTAACATTTTTTTCAATATTTTCCTAGATAATAGATTTCTAGTACATTTTTTTGCATAACATTTTTAAACGTTTTCAAGCAGACCTATCCTAGTTTTAGGTTATGCCCCCTGGGCTTAGGTTTTTTGCTTAAAAGGTTGATTTTAAATTTCATTGGCCCTTTTAAGAAAGGCCGGAAGATTTAATAATCATTAAAGATATTGCCGGGCCCCGGGTTTTTTTCCATTTTAACTTCTAGCTTCTTTCTTAGCTTCTCACTACACAACCAAGCCACACAAACTTTTAAAAATGGCGCAATTTTTTTTGTTTTACACCCACCCTGCTAAATAAACAGGTGGAAAATTTTTACTCCCCTCGCAGTTTGTGGTAACTTACAACAGGACAAAAAAGTTTCTGGGTTGTGACAGGTACATTTTTAACCCAGGACAGAAAAACGGGGTTTTTTGTGAAAAACTTACACCTGGTGAATTGAAACAGGACAAAAAAAACAAAACACTAAAAAAACCCCACAACAGTAGATGTGTGTTGTTTCACTAACAACAAACTTTTCCTCTTTAAAACCCCCCCTTTAAAAATTTTCTACTGACTTTGGCTAGTTTTCAAAATAGCTTCTTTCATACTCATAAAAACAGTTAATATTCACCATTCACTTATTTAAAACCCAAAAAATATCGATTTTTTTTATAACCCTATCATTCAATTAAAAAATAGAAAATCAATTATTTGCCGATTTAAGACAATTTAATTACATTTTTGCCCTTTTAATTTTTTATAAAATTTTTGGCATATTTACATGTATGAAGATCAATAAAAAAAATTTAATGCAACAGTAACCTTTTTAAAAAAAAAATTAAAATTTTTTTTATAATGAAAAAATTATGATCACATTATTCCCCAATTAGTATAACTTTTCAAAACCCTTAGTAACTTTTGTCCATACCCATTAAACAGTTATTGAAAACCCGAACTACATTTACCAGTAAAGTTTTTCATTTTTTCTTTATTTTTTTTTGATGCGTACCATTTCTTTAAAAAATAGAAAATCAAAAAAAAAAGTCGATTTAGAGGCAGTGTGATTAAATTTTTAAAAAAATTTCTTTTTCGCGTCCTTTTTCGTAGTCCGCATAATTGTGGGGTACACAAACATAATTTTGCATATTAGCTTTTTTAAATCAATAATCAAGTTTTTTATCATTTTTTAATTTAAACCTTAAATTTTAGGCAATTTCCCATACGATTTTGAGGTAGACTTTATATAGGCGTATTCAGCGTAAAATTCTGTATTAGAAAAGTTCAGAAACAAAACTCTTGCAATTTGTCCGGGGTCAAATGTTTCCTTGCCTGGCCTAACTACCCAAAATCTTGTCATCTGTGTGATCAGTCGGCCGAGCAAACAGGAATTTGCTAAAAACGCATGTCCTACATGCTCTTAACCGAGAGTAGTCGCGTGTGGTCTTTTAGACCGACTTTTTTTTTCAACAGTTTGGTATTTGTACAGCGCGCATGCGTGGCTTGTCTAGTTTCCGCCTACCTTCCAAAATAGATTTTGAAACCAGTGTGCAATACGCGATTCAGTGTTCTGCAGAACTTCAACTAAGATAAGAGGTCCTGTTTGGTTGCTTGGTCTTTTCGACCGCTGCGCGACTACTAAGGGAGGCAAAAATATACATACTCAATCACTATGATGAGACATGTATTTTGTTATTGTAGGTTGATTATTCTTCAACATACAGTGTTAGCATAATATTACTGTCTTGGTTTACTAATAATTCAAACTACAGGGTGTTTCAAAACATATTTTTATATTTTTCTGTAGGTTTGCAACATTTTGTGTTTGATTGATTATTGATTGATTATTGATTGATAATTGATTAATATAACCATGTATGCTGTCACATATATGATAAATTATCTTGTATTGGTAATCAAAACGTCATCCTAACGTTATTAGCCCATAATAAATAATGCGGTCTAAAAGACCGGGCGCGGACTACTAACGTTACAAACAGGGGCGCGACTACTCTCGGGTTAAGGTTTCTAGGTACGGTAAGTGGTTGCACTCACCCAAACATGCAGAGCGGTTGAGTTCTTCAGCAGATAGAGATCAATGGTATCGATGGCAAGCCGGTTCATCTTGTACTTTATCTCGTTGGACGAGGGGCACCGATATCGCGTGTCCGGATCCGATTCGGAGCAGGTTAGCGGTGGCAGGTTGTGGTGGCAGAGTTTCTGAACGCCCGGGGGCGCGGAGGTGATTCTCGTCGTCCAGGGCTAAGAGCAGGAAGGTCTCTAGACTGGTGATCAGGTGGTGCAGCTGTAAGACAAGAGGATGGTCATGATTTATTACTGTTATGTATTCACCCTAGGATATAAAGTGGCCGAAACGCCCATCCATGGTACAACCAGAAGTATCTTCTGCCTGACATCTTGAAATCATATCTGTATTCTGTAGGCTACTGCATTTTCTCTCGTCTGGGCACTCGTGAGGAGTGCACGTTATTAAAGAACATTTACAATACACTAGCATCAAGGCTAGTACACATATTGCTTACAATGGCAAGCAGTATGTAGTTTCCAATAACTGCAAGTACATACAAAACGATGAACTTCTGTGCAACGTTGAAAGGGTACCATTAAGGTATGTTTAGAGGCATAGACCCGGAGGAACACGAGTCCTACCTTTATTGGTTGTCAAGACACATGATGACTTGAATATGTCAATGTGGGCATAGGATAAGAAGACGTAAGAGACTGTTAAGCCACTGGTGATGTGTTCACTGGTTGGGAAAGAAAGGTAAAGGTGAAAGGCTTAAGTGAACATTTCATCCCAACTAGGTATCTTCACAAACTATACCTTGTTTACCTGAAGTAGGCATGCTATCTCTGGACAGGTTTCCTACCATAATTGTTAAATTGACAAAAATTATATTTAATTCTTTATAAAACCTTAAACAGCCGAAAGGAGACCAACCTGCGGTGCCGTGAGCTTCCCGCTTAGCTTCCCTAGTTGTCCCTCCAACAGCCAGCCGTACTCCAGCGTGTCTTCATCCAGACTTCTTCCCTCGGTACTAAACATTGCGTGGTCCCGGATCTGAAACAATCACAGAGCTATTTACTGCCCATTTCAAGACTATTGATGTAAACACAGAGGAAAACAATTATTGTCAAGAACATTATAGCTCAGTTTAGAGAGACTACTTTTCAATTTTCATTGTAAACCTTTTGACATGTCATTTTTAATTGTATGCTTTAAAAGATAAATAAATATAAATACAGTTTAAATTATTTGTTAATCAACAAATGGCTACATTAAAACTGTGGTTGTGTACTACATTACTTGGACGTTTTCACGCTTTACCCGTCAAATTGTGAATGGCCCCGTTCGTTTTCCACAAGAGCGACGATGGTGATGGTAGGCTACTCTATGAGCATGATATTTTGATCGCATAGATTGCTAGCTAGCTTACCTGCAGGCCAGACAGCATCAGGTGTCCCTGCGTTAGGTGACTCTCCTTGTTGGAGCGAACCACCTTATCGGATACGAGCAGGATCGCAGGAGACAGTAAGAGTTGTAGCTTTGTCTCTTTGAATTCCTTCTTCATCTCGAAGCCAAAACGCTCGAGTAGGATCATGGGGCACGGAGGGTCGTTCTCTGTGCAGTTCTACAAGTGAAACATTGAAAACAATTTTAAAAACTATTCTATTTAGTATAGCAGCATTTGAACCATGTTCAGTGATGAGATTTAATTTGATAATATATATTTTTTATAATTGAGTCTAACAATACAAAACCACCTGACCTTGTCATGAGTGTTATACTCAAAGTGCTATATATTATCTTGAAGTGATTTCCAGAACATAACTTTTGTGGTCGCTAATGCAGGCTTTTCAGGCAGACACCAGGTGAATGTGCCACTGACTAGAAGGTCCGTGGCTCTAAATTCGTGAGAATAGTTAGATATCTCTGATATGATTGACTGACTGATGAGATGTGACACAATCTGATAAGCTAGTTCTCCAGCAGAAAGCGCAACATTGCTCCACTCCTATCAACTTATCAAGGTCTGTTGGTTTGTATAAGCACTGCCATTTATACAAAAGTTTACTCAGAGACCCCAGATAAAAACCTGCCTAAGGTGTCTAATGCGCCTTGCGGAGCGGATTCACTCGGCGTCTGTCTTAACTGTGCATTAAGTGACCACAAAAATAGCATTGGGCATTCATGCGTGATATCACCTAAATATATGAAACACTTGGTTCAACTCAAACCCATTTTCTATGATGGATCTAGGAATAGGCATACTACATAAAATTATAGAAACATCATCATCATCATCTATTGCCGCTTCCTACTTCTGGCAGGGTCAGCTTGGGTTTTGCAACCAAGTTCTTCCACTTCTTTCTATCCTCTCACAATTGTGTCTTTGCTACATGCTCCCAGCTCTCTCCTCTAGTATGTAGTATGTATAGAAACATACAAAAGTGAAACTCAGCCAACATCCTTAATTCAATACTCTCATGAACACCCCTGAGCAATGAGTCTACTTACATACGTACGTACGTACGTACTGTTAGAAATATGACAACACAGCAAGGCAGTGTGTGTATATTAGGAGAGTTGTTGACTAGATGGATGGTTAGCAACGAGAGAAGTAGTAGTAGCAACGTGTAAGTAAAATACAGTCTTGTTAAATATAAACGATAATCTTATTTAATTACGTTATCTGTGTTATTATTTACTAATTTATCCTGACACGCTTCATGGCCGACTAGGCCCACGTTATAAAAGTAGAGTAGCTAACATTTCAGAAGTGGGATTGTTTCTCAAAAGTGCAGTGCCGAAGACTTGTGTGTTTTGTGTTTAAAACGTGTTACCGGTACGCGATTTTGTGGTAGGCTATACGATCTGTCAGACAGCAGTTGACTTAAGATAAAAGCCACAAGACAAGATGATACGATTTAATTATCTTGATGAAGATGAAGCTCAGCCTAACGTAGGAGGCGATGTCCAAGGGCAAATTGGAGCTCAGCCTAACGTAGGAGGCGATGTCCAAGGGCAAATTGGGGCTCAGCCTAATGTAGGACCAGGAGGCGACTTTCAAGGCAAGCTGGAGCTCAGCCAGCAGGAGAACTGACAACACGTGAGCTGATTCAAATGATGCTTGAACGAGATAGACAACGTGACGAAATGATGAAGTATGCTAATTAGAAATGTGGGTATTGGTGGTCAACACTCTCAAGTACCACCTCGTCAACAGGATGTGACAAGACAAACGTATCAGGTAATGCCTGACCTCAATAAAAACGATTCCATACTTCACTGGAGAACCTACTGGAATGAACGCAACAGAGTGGTTGAAGATTATCAACACTACTGCCGACCTACACCGTTGGCATGAAACTTTCCGACTGGAGTCAGCACGAACTCATCTGACGGGAGCGGCCAGCCATTGGTATCAAGCTCGAAGCGACGTGCTGACCGACTGGGACACTTCACGGTGAGTTTCACCAGAACGTTTATCGGAGAAGACAGTGTAGTTGATCGCTGGAAACGAATGGAGTTGTGTATTCAACAAAGAGGAGACAGCACTCACAGTTATTTCCATAATAAAGTGAAGTTGTGTAAAGCCCTTAACCTTAATTTCCATGACACGAAGAAACAAAATAGCGGTAGGCCTTTGGTCCCAGACATTAGCTAACCACCTGTTATCTCAAAGCATGAAAACGCAGACGAATTACTCAGTGGCTTGCGAGAGTTCGAAGAGGTGGAAAGGCAACGTATTACTAACATGATGGGTAAAGGGGCAAACCTCCAAGCCAAATAACTACAACGTTAAAGTTACAGAACAGAAGTCCAACCATCATGAACCAATTGTAAATACACAAATACGGTACACTTTATCCAAGTGGGGACACGCGGCTCCGAGACGGGTCCTATGTTGTGAAGACTTCAGGAGTCGAGGGTGTTCGCGAAGTGATTGACGGAAAGTTGATGGTTCCAATCATGAACACTAGTCGAGTGAGTGCACAAATAGGAAAGGACCAATGCTTGGGTAGAGGAGAGATGGTACAAGTTCTTAATCTTGAAGTTGATGAGTACGCCACACGAGAAACGCCACACGTCTCTAAACGTCCAATTGAGCGTGATGAACTACTGGTGGACCCTCAACTTGGAGACCAGGAAAGGGATCAGCTATTGCAACTGGTCAATGAACATCGAGACTGTTTTGCCCTCACGATGGACGAGCTAGGGTGTACGCCACTTCTCACGATTGACATCGTTGAACACTCCGGTAGTGTACCGTTCAACAGCCGACCATACAAGACGACGTCAGAGGAAGTTTAACAACGAGGAAGTTAACAACGAGACAGTTAACAACGAGACAGTTAACAACGAGGCAGTTAACAACGAGGCAGTTAACAACGAGGCAGTTAACAACGAGACAATTAACAACGAGGCAGTTAACATTGAGGCAGTTAACATTGAGGCAGTTAACATCGAGGCAGTTAACAACAAGGCAGTTAACAACGAGACAAGTAACAAGGGTAATCAATTCTTGTTGGTCATTGTGGACAACTTGACAAAATATGTTCACCTTTACCCAACCAAGAACACGTCAGTACAAGGTGTACTAAAAGCATTTGATAGCTTTGTATTACAAAGGGGCTTATCAGAACAAGTCATCACGGATCGAGGCTCGTGCTTCACGTCTAAGAAGTTTGAAGAATTCTGCCAAGAAAATGGTATTCATCATACCTTGAATTCTACTAAACATCCCAGGGCAAACGGCCAAGTAGAAAGAGCCAATCGATCGATTGTACCAATAATTGCTATCGCCATACAAGATCCCAATCATAGAGACTGGGACAAGAAATTAACTCATGTTGTAGTGAAGCTGGGTTTATGCTAATGTTGTTTGGTTTAGTTTAATTTATTATTAAGTCTATTTTACATTCTTTGTTACACTACATGTAACATGTCATTGTGTAGTGATTATATTATGTAATTGTATTTTGGAATTTTGTATTTGGTAATTGTAATGTAATTTCATGTGGCCTATTAATTATAAAACAGCAAGTTAGGTTTATTGTGCAAAGTGCCAGAGGTGTAGCAAGCTCACTTCCCTGTACTAGTTACTTCACTGTTATGGAATGTGATCAGTCAGCACTTTTGTGTAAAGTGTGGCTGGCTGTGATGACATTCACTTGGTGAGGTAATTAGGAAGAAGTGACTTGACTAGAGACTAGGACAGGTGGCAGGCTGGGTGTGACATAGGAATTAGAGTAGGGTCTGGTGTGCTCTCCAAGACAGTTTGAATCCACATTTTTATAATTCTACAACTCTGTTTAACTATCACTCAAATTACCAAGAAAGTACTTTATACAATAAACCACCGGATTCACGAAAGTAACTAGACTACAGTCACTGGAAAGAGAAAGCTCTCCCTACCATCCGTCTTCCCCAAACTACCCCTAACATCTACGGCAAGGCAGGTCCCAGCTCCCCACGACAAACTACAACCATCCCTCAGTCCCGGCTGCCGTAGTCCAGGTTGCAGCCAAAAACCACGTCCTTCGAAGAGTCCAATCCGCCCTCGAACTCATCTAACATCTACGAGCTACGAGTGGTGGAGCGGCATTACATTGGTGGCAGCGCTTCCGGACTTCTGCTCGCCTGGACTTCGGCTGTACCGGTGCCTGTTGGAGAAACTACGATCCGGCCCAAGGACTACAGCCTGTTGAGGAAACTACAATCCGGCTCAAGGACTGCAGTGCGTCTGTTAGACGAAAAGGTACCTCACTTCTCATCACATCTGTTACAAGTTTAGGTTAAGGTTGTGTGTATTAATTTATTAAATCCTATATATTGTCTGTAATCAAGATGAATAAAAGGGGGTCCGTTGTAGAGGTGGCAGTTCCCCCGGTAGTCTGTGGGGGGGTTTGGCCTGGGGGAAGGGGTTTCCCTGGGGAAAAGAGGTTACAGGTGTGGAGGTTTTTCAACCCTCTGGGAAGAAGCGCCATTAGGGAGATTGGACGGAAACACAGAAATAGCAAAGCAAAATTAAGATGTAAAAATTTAGCAAAGGATTTTATTGTAGCAAATGAGGAGGTCAAGTCCTTGAGAAAGGGAAAGGAGTTTCGATCAGAGTGGAAAAAAAATTTTAAACCCACGCGGCCTCTAGTTCATGCGGAAGAAGCTTTTTGAAGGTGTGTAAAAGGTCACAGTGAAACGAAAGGGAATAGCCTCAGACTGAAAAAAATGGCTAGAGGGGGTTTTACAGGGAAGCAGGGCCGGGGTGCTGAAGTGGAGCTTGGGGAGAAATATTAGATGAGAGGATACTTGCTCAGTTTTTAAGGGGCTAAAAGAGGGAAATTTAAAGGGTTTTTGTTACGCGTTCTCCTACAACTTGGCAAAGGAATCGATTTTTAGCGCAAGAGGAGGGGGGACAATGAAAAAATGTCGGACCACGACTCAAAATAGGCAGTAAACCTGGTTTCTGCAAAATTTAGTTAAAAAACATCTCCCTTTTGGTGGGGAATGAGCAAAGGGCTTTTCAAGCAGCACCTTAGCAAATTACGGTTCTGCCTCAGGTAGGCCTACGTGGGATAATACAGGAGAACAGGTTGCCACGGGGGGGGTAAGGGCCATTGGAAAAAAGACTGTCCGAATCCAATCGTCCGGAATGCTTTTTTTGTCATCAAAGGGGGCACGGGGCTAGGAGCGTGGGCAAAACTTCGAGGGAAGGGAGGGACGAATCGGGGACCATTTCCGGTAACGGGGTTCGTGGGGGACAGCAGCTACACAGTTTAACCCTCATTTTTAGAACACAACATTAAACAGCAACCTTGGGGGCCCGCAGTGGGGTTAGGAAACCACCGTGAGTTACGGGCAGGTCCTTTTTTGCCCCCCTTTCCAGCAGAACAGTCAGCCCATGCCCCCGGGGACAGCTGCCTAGAACAGCAGTGGTTCAGCCCAAACGAAGTCAGCCCGGTAAGCCCCCCCCAAAAACCCAATCGCCCCCCAAACCACACCCCGAGGTGGGGAGAACAGAGCAAACAAAGGGTTTACCCCTTGAAAACGTAGACACCCTGTATTTAGACACATACAGTAGCAGTTTTTTGGGGAGTCAGGTTTCTCACGAGTAGGGGGACATGAATTGTGAGATGCTTGGGATCCCGGGTGCATGTTTTCCCATCTCAAGGAAGCTCTGACAGGGGGGTTTGGAAGTGAGGCCAATGGATTGTGGAGGTGTTAGAATATCTGGGTACCCATTCCTTTTTTGGGTGGCTCAGCTAAAAAGAATTTACTTAGATGGTCTAAATTTAGCATGTCTGCTACGTTTCTCCCAATAAAACCAACATAAGTGCAAGGGTTTTTGGGGCTGATTTTTTGGAAAAGGAAATGAACCCTATTGTTTAAAGTAAAAGCAATTTTGATCGGGGAGTGGGTTCCGCTGTTGGGTGAAGTGAATACCCAGTCTGTTTTGACAAGTTTAGGTGTAGCATGGCGGGCGTAGCTTCGTCACCCCCGACCTGAAGTTTTTGCCATGGTAGCCTCTCCGGTAGTACAATCTTGCATGAAAGAAAAAGAAATTTGTAGTTTTTAGATTCTAGGTTAGAGGTGTTGGCAGAGCAACGTAACACTACGGCTAAGCAAGCTCCCATAGGAAGAGGGGTTTTTTCTCCCCAAAGACCCCAGCAATGAGTCCCCAGAAAGAAATATTTAGTTATTACGTAATTTCTAGAAAAGAATCTCCCATAGAAGTAGGAGTGACAGTTCTCCTCAGTTTAAAGGGTTTAAAGGAAAACCCCCCATAAGAGAAGTGGAAAAGTATTCCTCAAAGTTTGAAGAAAGTTTCTCCTCAAGAACGGGGGAAAGGGGAAACTCCTAAATTTAAATTTATAAAAAAGTTAGCTCCTCAAGTCTAAAGCAGGGGGAATCGCATAGAAGATTGTTAAACCAGCCTCTGGCTGCAAGAAAAAAGGTTTCAAGAAGAGAGCTAAAAAAGTTTTGGTAGTGGGGTTTGGGAAGGTCAAGTAAGCAATGTTCAACTCCCTCTTCTGAGCAGACGAAGCAGCTTGTTGGACGGACTGCTGAGGATATTCGGGAAAATAGACCGCAGACGAATACTGGTAGCACATTTGTAGCGACGTGGGAGGACAAGCGGAGTGTGCAGAGGTTTAAGAAGCAAAACACCCTGGGCAGCCTGGAGGGACCTCAGCACGACAAGCATTCAATGGAAGAGGAGAAGACGCACCCATGAGCTCTGATGATCACCCAGGGTCCATGTACGTTCGTCTTCGTGGGAATTAACCCTTCCCCCTCGCTTAAAAAGCTGTGTACTGGAGTTAAGACTGGAAAACAACGGGGACGTTTTTTGTGGAACCTGTACTTTTTACTGTTTGGGGTTTTGGGGGGTGGGGAGTGCTCGTCATTCTAAGCCCTTTTGCGATTTGTGAAGGGATGAATTGACACGCATGCCGTTGGGGGTTCCGAGGAAGGCTATTCTAGGGTAGCAGAAGAGGGGAAACATACACCCACACCATGCCGGATATGAGCTAGTGGCACATGTGTCGGGATTTGGGGATGTAGGGAGCTCGTTTGGGCCCGTACTTTTAGCTCAACCAAACCGGATTAGAGGATTGCAGGAAGCTCTGAGCAGGTCACGGGCCAGAGGGGTTTTTAGATCTGATCCCCAGTTTTGAGGAAATAGCCTTTCCACGTGGTCAAGGGGGGGATTAGGAACTAGCCTACCCACCCAGATTTGCTTAAGTAACCACATCTTTCACATTGTTTTGTTGTTTTCCCACCTGTGCTAAATTTACTTTTAGGGCTAGTCCTATTGATGTAAAGACGATTTTTTTTTTTTAATGATAATTTTTGGGAAAAGTCCATAAAATGTGAGGGGTTATGTAGTTTCTCATCAGAGCCCCCCTTTTTTGAGGTCAGCAATTTTTTAGTCAATTAGCACTTTTGTAAACAACTGGGGTTTTGAATTTTCCCTGCTGTAAGGTGTTACCAACCAATAAAAAATCAAAGTATAAATTTACTGCCTTTTGCTGGTTTCAAGGCGGTGTGTTTGGGGTTGGGACACGAAAAAATGATTTTCAACTTGACACAAAAAATTGTTTACTGATCTTTGCTTTACAGATGATTTTGACAGGAACTAAATTTTTTTGGGATCCAGAGAAGGAAAATTTATTTTAATAGTAAAGGGTTTAAGTGGGAGAAAAATTAAAAAAGTCAGGTTTAAGACCATGTTTTGTAAAATTTTTATAATTATGCTGGGTATGGGTTTAATGTGGATAGGTTTTTTTTGCTGGGAATACAATAAAATTTTAAAATTAATGCAATTAGCCTAAAAATATTTGTGAGTCTTGGGGCTGGAGTTTGGATACTGTTCGTAGTTTTATTTTTAAATTGTGAGCCCACCCTATTGATCTGACTGCACCCCCAGGGAATCGCTTCTGGACTTGGGCCCAGATTTAGCCTAAAGCCTAATGACGGGTGTCTTCGTGCTTCCGCATGCTGGGGAGCGATCACGTCCGGGCCCGTTTGTTGCTAGGGTGGTTATCACAGTGATTTGGACTTGAACGATTGGGAAGTGAGTTGGAAACAGGAACCACACCCCAAGAGATATGGTTTGTTTTAAAATGTGAGGCAATGTAGTGAAGCTGGTTGAATGTTTTTTGGTTTTTGTTTAATTTTATTAAGTTATTTTACATTCTTTTTTACCTACATGAACTGTCATTGTGTAGGATTATAATGTAATTGTATTTTTGGGAAATTTTTTATTTGGGAATTGTAAGTAATTCTGTGGCCTTTAATTAAAAAACAGAAGTTTGGGTTTTTTTGGCAAAGTGCCCGAGGGGAGCAAGTCACTTCCTTTATAGTTACTTCATGTTATGGAATTGACAGTCAGCAATTTTGGTAAAATGTGGGGGGCTGTGATTTATTCACTTGGTGAGGTATGGAAGAAGTGACTTGACTAGAGACTAGGACAGGTGGCAGGCTGGGTGTGACATAGGAATTAGAGTAGGGTCTGGTGTGCTCTCCAAGACAGTTTAAATCCACATTTTTATAATTCTACAACTCTGTTTAACTATCACTCAAATTACCAAGAAAGTAGGCCTACTTTAAACAATAAACCACCGGATTCACGAAAGTAACTAGACTACAGTCACTGGAAAGAGAAAGCTCTCCCTACCATCCGTCTTCCCCAAACTACCCCTAACATCTACGGCAAGGCAGGTCCTGGCTCCCCACAACAAACTACAACCATCCCTCAGTCCCGGCTGCCGTAGTCCAGGTTGCAGCCAAAAACCACGTCCTTCGAAGAGTCCAATCCGCCCTCGAACTCATCTAACATCTACGAGCTACGAGTGGTGGAGCGGCATTACAATGTCGAATGTGACATCAATGTCGCGATTAACAAGACCACAGGAAAATCGGCGTTCGAACTTCTTCACGGCTACCAACCTAGATTCCACGACGGGTTGCTACGATCACTCACCGATCTAGATAGTAACGAATGGGAGTCACCAGTACAGTTGCAAGAAGAAGCAAGACAAACTATACTAAGCAAACAAGAATCTGTTAAACGGGCCTTCGACAAGAAGAAGTATGCAGGCTTGAAGTATACGGTAGGCGAGATAGTAGTAATGAAGACGACACCTGCTCATACGGGTCAACCCACCAAGACGCAGCCTAAGTTTCGGGGACCCCTGGTAATCACGAACTGCTACCCACACGACACGTACAAGGTTGCCCAACTAGCTCCCCAACACGGTGGAAGATTTTATGTGACAACAGCTCATGTGTCACAACTCAAACCTTGGCGTTTGGATCCTAAAGAAGATGCAACATCGGACGAAGACTCTGCAGCCTCGGTTTCCGACCAGTCGCTTGAAGAGGAGCAAGTGGATAGAACCGATACCCCAGGACACCAACGCAGAGTACGAGCTCCACCTGCTTACCTTGAAGAATACGTCCGTAAATAATTGTAGAAAGTTCCACGTCCTGTTCCATAATTAAACAATATTAATTTTAATTAGTTCGTTTCTGATCGAGGACGATCATCTGGCAGGAAGGCCGAGTGTTAGAAATATGACAACACAGCAAGGCAGTGTGTGTATATTATGAGAGTTGTTGACTAGATGGATGGTTAGCAACGAGAGAAATGCAGTAGAAACGTGTAAGTAAAATACAGTCTTGTTAAATATAAACGATAATCTTATTTAATTACGTTATCTGTGTAATTATTTACTAATTTATCCTGACACGCTTCATGGCCGACTAGGCCCACGTTATAAAAGTAGAGTAGCTAACATTACCTTGACTAGATGTGCCTGAATGTCGTGCATCGTGATGGAAACGCTGACGTCCAGTGGCCGGTAATCCCTGGGATCGAACTCCCTGCGCTTGGGGTTGTCGTCCCCGTCGTCGTCCGCCTGGTCCGACCTGGACGAGTCTTGTTCGGCTACGCTGCTCGCCTGGTTGGGACGGCGACTCTGTTGCATGTCTGTCAACATCTGGTCGTCGCCGAAGATGTTCTCCTGCGAAATAAAAACAATTACGTAGATATAAAGCAGTTTGTAGACATCAAGGATACTTCAGTGTCGTAATTTTTATTTGATTAACAGCTTTGCGGCCATTGCCATCGGTCAATATAACTAGGAAAACGCTTAAGTCCCGCCGCGTTGTTGGATGAGCGTAATTGGTGCATTGAGCTGCCATGTGTTATGCGAATTTTCTGTTGTTCTGTGGAAAAATCATTACTAAGTTGAATTCTTTTTAAATTTAATTAAATTAAATTAAATTAAATTAAAAATTAACTTAAATTTTTTAATTTATTAATTGTAATTGTTAAAAAAAATCGTAAAATTGCGATTTTTATAGAAATATTTTTTCAATTGCGCTCAAATTTCACAAGAATATATAAATTCATAAAATAAAGGTTCTGTGCAAAAATCATTAAAATCGGATAAAGCATGTAGGTGTTATAAGTCAAAGAAATTTTTAAAAAATCGAAAAAAAAATCGTAAAATTGCGATTTTCATGAGAAATAATTTTCCGATTGCGCTCAAAAACGTGGCAGTTCTAAGTTCAGAGATTTCGAAGGCCTCCATAAAATTTCATCTCAATCGGAGTATCGGTTTAGCCGGAATCGTGCGGACAAACAGACAAAAATACAAAAAGAAAAAAAAAAAAAAAAAAAAAAAAAAAAAAAACATTCCGGATTTTTTTCTCCAGTGTAGTAGAATGGAATCTTCGCTTCGCTCGCTACGCTCGCTACGCTCATCCAAAAATATCTGTGTTGTGTGTACCGGTATTGTGTAAACCTAGTTTGATTTGCTATCTTATCTTCCTTTGTAATAAGTTTTTACAACTGAATAAAATAGGCCTACTTTAAATAAATTAACCATTAATAGGCCTACAAATCTCATTCTGTTTTTATCGATATAAAATTCCTATCAAAAGACAATTTTTCATTTCATTTCATTTCATTTCATTTCATTTATTTGCAGTTTTTGGATAGCATTACATAGTTAATATCATTTTAATATAACTGCCATATTAACATTGTCAAGAATTTTACGAGCAAACACATACATATAATAACATACAACTATACAAAGATACAGATGTCAGTGTCTTACAACAGAACACTTTACTCTTAAGCAAAAAATACAATATTAATTGTTTCACTGTTTTGCATATTAGTGCTAGTCATCATTAATAAAAAGTATTAAAAAAGTATACTAGGAAACGCTCAGTTGGACGTGTTGATAAGCGAGCACGTGCTATAGCTAGACGCACATTGCAATTTTTTTCAATTTTAAAATTTGAGACGTTCACTGTCGACGGGGCCATGTTTTCAATATTATTTATTATTGCCAAGGTAGGCCTATTTGGGTAAACCTTTAATTTGTGGATAAAATCCACCGCCATCTAGAGGACCTTGACATCATTTCTTTGGGAAAACGAAACAAATAATACACTGCTTCCTCGATAGTATTTTGATTACTTCTAGGTGGCAGTGCATAGTGCGAACCTCGTGCGAGTTTTCGTTGCCATGGTAACGTTACTTTTGTTATAATGTAATTTCCAACTACACTACTTATCGGATCAAAATAAAATTAACATATTCGTGACCGGACGGACATTCTAAATGATTTGGCCATCTCAGATTTTGTCGCCGTTTAGTTTGAAAAAAAAACTTTCGATTAACTTTAATGTAACTTTTTAACTTTTTGAACGATTTTGCCACAAAACTAATGGCATTCAATCGAGAACGAAGCTTGCGGATGGTCAAAATTTCAACTCGATCCGAGCCTCCGTTCGAACGTTATGGCAAGACATACAAACAAACAAACAAACAAAACAAAACAAAACAAAACCAGTGACTAATTTTTCCGGCAGAGTCAAATGGAAACGCTCGCTTCGCTCGCTTAAAAAAGCATTTAGGATTTACAATATGCATAATAATAATAACCTTACCGGGAACAATAAGTCGATTTAGTAAAACCATATTTAGTTGAAATAAAGTAATTAATTAATTAAAAATTAGGCCTAGGGCCTATACAATAAAAGTATATTGTGTGGCTCGTTGGTCTTGTTGTTAGCGTATCTGCTTTCAATGCAGAAGGTCCAGGGTTCGATTCCCGCCATAGTCAGAAGTTTTTTAACTTCTGATTTGGACTTAAGTCCATCAGTTCTTGTCTTAGGAGTTTGTAAACGGTGACTTTGGAGCCGTTCTAGCAACGAAGCACATAATAAATTCAGAGTTGTGCTGAATCGGCCTTGTTGATTCTGGCGTTGATTCGCGGGTGTTCGCACTGTCCATACCACTGATTGCTATATTTCCTATTAAAAATAACGATCTTTGGTTAATGAAGGATTGAAGACTTTCGCGGACCGTTATATTAATATTAGACGGTTTTCGGGACATTGTACCGCGTTAATAAGAGTGTAATAACACATACCTGTGTTATTGCGCGCTTGACGTTTTGCAGCCTACTGTGAGCCGCATTTTGGTTATCGCTCACTCGCCGATTGCGTCGGGGCCTACAGGGTTGGCTTAGTCGCTTTGATTTAAAGTCCCCCACTGAAAATCAGTTATATAACTGAGTGGGTAGACTCTAAATACAATTTATTTTATTTATTATTTATTTATTCATATCTTGTTCAAAAGACATATTATAGTATAATGTTTAATAATCATACTCATTAGTTCCGGTAGAATTAAAAGTTAAAAATAGAACACATCATTGGTATCAGTCATTTTGTACTAAGTACTGATTGTCATATCATTAATATATATTGGCATATTGGTTATGTCATCTTAAAGGTACCCATAGTACCTACCTAGGTAGGTTTGCTACTAGTAAATTCAGATATGGTATAGTAGGCTTTTTGTAAGAGATGCTCCTTTAGAATTCTTTTAAATTTTTGTAAATCACATAGGCCTATTTCTTTAATGGATTTAGGAAGACAATTAAAAAGCCTTTTACCAGCATTCGTTGGAGCTTTATCGGATAGCTTCAAAGACGAATGTCCGAAGTAAAGGTTATTTTTTGTTCGGGTGTTATGACTATGAATATTAATGTTTTGCGTAAATGCGTTAAAATGGTAGGTCCGCGTATAGATGATTGATTCATATATGTACTTGCATGGGACCGTTAAAATGTTTAGTGATCGGAAGTATGGTTTGCAGGTTTGTCTTACTTGTAGACCAAGCATTGCACAAATAGCTCTTTTCTGGAGTTTAAGTATGCAATCAGTGTTTGTTTGCTACTGTTACCCCATGCAATGATACCGTATGCTATATGGGACTCTACAAGAGCGGTGATACGCTATTTTTAGAAGGTTTATGTTACTGTGCTGTTTTAGTTTCTTAATTACAAAAATTCCTGAACTGATCTTACTAGCAATGTATTCAATGTGAGGGTTCCAAGATAGGCTTTGATCCATGATCAACCCTAGTACTTTAACTTCTTCCACTTGTGCCAATCTAGCTGAATCTGTGTGGATGTTTATATTTTTTATACCTTTGTTGCTAAGATTAAATACCATTACATTAGTTTTTTCACTATTTACTTGTAGACAATTAGTTTTAAAATATTGTATCATGACATTTGTCCCTATGTATGCTTTTATTTCTAGATCTTCAATGGACTTATTTGTAAATAGCAAAGTTGAGTCGTCAGCATAGAGGTATATTTTCCCTTCGTACATGTTTTGCGGGACATCATTTACATATACGTTGAAAAAGGGAGGTCCTAACACGGATCCTTGTGGAACTCCACTAGTCATAGGCCGCCAGCTTGATCTGAATTTCCTACTCCGTCCACGGTCGTCTTCACAAGTTATTTCTACAATTTGGACTCGGTCTTTTAAGTACGATTTTATCCATGCCAGAGCTCTTCCCTGAATGCCATAGCAATGAAACTTATTGATAAGTATTTCGTGATTCACACAGTCAAAAGCTTTATGATAAGTCCATGTAAACGGCCATTGTAGTTTTTCCTAGTTCTATATTTGCGATAGTATCATCTAGGAAACTTCCTAATGCCGTTGTTGTTGATTTTCTTTTCCTAAACCCGTGCTGCTGAGTGGTTATTATGTTATTACTTTCTAAGTAGGTTGAGAGTCGTTTTTGAAAGACTGATTCAAAAATTTTTGAAAAAGTAGGAAGGAGTGCAATCGGCCGGTAGTTACTAATCTCTAATGAATCTCCCTTTTTAAAAATAGGTTTGACAATGGCCTTTTTCTGGTTTTTCGGAAATTCTCCAACATTAAATGAAGTATTTATTAGATGCGCTAGTGGGGTTACAAGATAGAAACTGCACTTTTTAATTAATGACGGAGAGATTCCATCATAGCCACTCGATTTTTTATTTTTTATTTTATGTATGACATCTCTTACTTCTTCTTCATCAACCGGTTCCAAGAACATTTCCATATTTAATTTGGAGGGCAGCTGATTCTTGCATTCATTTACCGATCTTGCTTGTTCATTAATAATATTTTGAGCGACCCGGGCAAAGCATTCATTGAATTTTTCCGCTATTATTGCTGGGTTTGTGATTATAGTGTTATCTTGTTTTATTGAGTTTATTTGGCTATGCGCTTTACTATTTGCTATGCTGCCCCTGTCACTATTAATCAATTCCCATAATGCTTTTGTTTTATTATCAGCATTTGCTATCTGATTTTCTACATGCTTGGATTTAGCTAATTTAATTACCTTTCTGTATAACTTTTGATAGTTTCTGTAGTAGGTTTTGGTTATAGGGTCTATTATAGTTTTTAGTGCTTTTGAGTACAAGAGCATTTTCCCCCTTGATACTAGAATTCCTTTTGTGATCCACCCACACCTTGCTTTGTTTTTATTTTGAATTTTAGTGGTTCTTTCTGGGCAGGCTACATTTAAGAGGTGAGTGAATTTATTAATAAATGCCTCGTATTTTGTGTTAACGTTGTCTGCTGCATACATTTGAGTCCAATTCTCTTTCTCAAGCAAAGATAGAAAGTGTTTAATATTGTTTTTTATGTCTCTAGTAACTACATATTTTGGTTTATTTTTTAATAGTTCAGGCTCTAACCCTACTTTTACTTCAATAACTTGGGCATAGTGGTCAGAGAAGGCTGTGTTTATAACCCTAGACTTGTAAAGCGAGTCATCCATGCCTGTTAAAATATTATCAATGATGGAGCCGCCCTTTGGGGTTTCTCGGGTGATATCGTTTATAGTTGCCCTAAGGTTGTGTTCATTCAAAAAATAATTTAGCAGGCGAGTGCCAGCTGAGTTATTAAGAGTGTTGATATTTAGGTCCCCACATATTATAATATTGCTTCTGTTATCCTTAGTATGTAAAGAGTCTAGAATTTGGGTTAATTTATCAAAAAATTGCTCAAGTTTCCCACAGGGGGACCTGTATACTGCTATGATGTAGGTTCTCCTATCAGAGATATGGAGCATTGCTCCAGTGAACTCAGCATCTTTTTCAGTTTGAGGACCTCCCAGCTTTGTCAGATCAACTCGATTGATTTTTAAGCATGATTGAGCACAGATCATGACTCCGCCACCCCTGAATTTAGAACGACCGAAGCTGTCAATCATAGTATACCCTGGGAGTGTGTACTCCTTTAATTCATGTGGGTTGAGGGAGTGCTCAGTAAAGCACACTACATGAGGGCATACCTCGTTTACCATGATTTCTATCTCGAGGGTTTTGTTTTTAATACTTTGGATATTTTGGTGGAGAATTGTAATGGCGCTGTGCTTAGCTTTTTCGTTCGAAGCGAGATGTGATTTTATTTTGTTTTTTTTTTGTCTTTATTCTGATTAGCCGAAAAGGGGATTTATTATTTATGACCTTATGATTAATTTTAGACAGTCTGGATGGTTGAATACGTTTGTTTTTTAATACAGCACCTGTCTGCAGGGTGCCTTGGTCTGGCCTAGGCCTGGTGTCTTCTTCACTGCTGGTCTCGTTTGGTCTCGTTCGAGTAGAGGGTACAGCGGCAGGGCATGTGATCGCCGGCGGGTTCACGTTACTCATACTCGTAGCCGATTTGGGTACCAGGGAAGTGGTCTTCGGCACAGCGGTCAGAGTTCTTGTAGCCGTTTCTGGTAGGCCTACTGGTGCAGTGGTTGTCAGCGCAGTGGTTGGAGTACTCGTGGCCGTTTCTGATACCGGTGCATTGGTTGTCGGCACAGCGGTTGGAGTGCTCGTAGCCGGTTTAGGTACCAATGCTGGGGTTGTTGATTTGGTTTCATTTTCAACTACCTTGTTATATGTAGGAAGCATGGGGGGATCGAATTCCATTATAGTTTTCTCCTCACTGGACATTGCTAGCAGCTCGACCTGTGAATTGTCAGCTTCTGATATTTCCAACTGGTTTCTTGTCATTTGCTTAGGCTTCTTTTGGACTGCAGATTCTCTGTAACTTTGGTGTGTATGTGGTCCATAGATACTACTATACCTCCACCCGTAGATGTGCTACTCTCTGCAGGCGACATGAAGAAACTGTTTGAGACTAGTGGCGGTGCGCCTTGCTCGGACTTTTAACTAACTGAGGTTATGTGGTAATGCAGTTCCCTACTATTTCTACTTATTATTCTGAAATATAAAAACTAAATTTACTAACAATGTAACTACAAAAATAGAGCACATGGTTAACAATAAAATATATTATTTTTGAAATACAAGACAATTTGTATACAATCACATTTTCATAGTTATTAGTTATAAAAATAAATAATAATATATTCAAAGAACATGGTATAAATTCCAACATGAGTAACATAACATGATGAAATACAAACATGATTGTGAAGGGATTTTGGTATACGCGGAAATCAATGTACCCGGTAGGTAGTGAAATTAGGGATGACTAAACCCGACTTTTTTTACGACCCGGGTACCCGTCCACTTTACCCGCGGGTTACCCGGGGTAGTAACACAAAAAATCGTGGTGGTGTCTAATGACTAATATCTCGGACGTAATGCTGTTCTGATTGATTGATTGGATATTGCTTTACGTCTAATATTTATGCAACTTGGCTAATCGTGACGAAGGGAGGGACGTAAGGGAGACGCGGGGGGACAAGAAGTGGACAGACCTGCAGCCACAAGCATATGGGGAGGGCAGGGGTTCCCCCACGTCGTGGTCGTCTCCGTCTGTGTCATAATCCGTCCGTTGTCATTGTCGTCGCCGTCGGGAGGTAGTCAAAGGGAATGGGAAAGTCCCCGACGACGACCCAGACCCAGGGAATGGAAAAAAATCTCCCCTAATCACGGGCCAAACCACGAGAAGGTTGCGAGTTGGAATTTGATGGCCCCAATGCTGTTCTATAAACAATGACGTGCTGATGAAGTAGTATTTCATAATCACGAAAGAGGAACAGCAGCCCAGCCGAGATAACACTCACGGTTCGTTGCATGGTTTATATCTTGTCACAGTCAATTCAAGGTCACACTGCGTTGGCGCGGGGCGTGGGAGGGGGGGGGGGGGCTGGGAGCCCGAATGAGAGTAAACATGATAAGGAAAGGCAATTATCACCATGGGTGATAGCTTTTAAAGTTTTGACTTCTAGCAGATTGAAATAAGTGATGTTGTGACTGATAATTATTTACGTGGTATAATCTCTGGAAGATCGCATGAGCAGTTAGGCAGGGTGGGTGGGGGGTGGGTGGGGGGCATACTCAGCACACTACCACAAGTCGGCGGCATGAACAAAGGACATTATAATTCAGAAGGAACTGGGTTAGTGATGATAGATAGTGATGTAAGAAATTCATAAAACCTGACAGTGATCAGACATGTCTCTTGTCCGATGTGGTATTATTGTACCCGTTACGCCATCTGTCTTCATGGTAGCTGGTGGCGGGTTGACTTCTGGATGTCACAGATGTAGTCCTCATGGCGTCATCTTGATCATCATAATGGTATGCAGGGCTCAAAAAAATACCATGCCCGAGATGACCGGGGCATGTAAAAAAGTGCGGGCATGTGGGAAATCTCTCACTATCGCCCGCGCTTAGCCCTTAGCTCTCGCAGCCTGGAAAAAAAGATAAGTCCACTTGTCCAGTAACAGGCCCATGCGTGGTGATTGCAGGCCATTAAGATAACACTCACTGTTCCTTGCGTCTGGTTTATATCTTGTCACAGTCTAGTCAAGGTCACGATGCATTGGCGCGGGTTGAGAGGGCTTGAGCCTGAATGCCAGTAAACAAGATACGGAAAGGCCAGCCCTTTGGGCATATTTGGGCTTCATAATGGCATGGAAGTCTTCACTCTTCATGTCATGTCATCTTCTTGAATGTTAATGTGTTATAGTTGGCCGATTCATACAGCCATTAGCAAGAAACTGCCTATGGGCTATTCCGTAGAATTAATTTAAAAGTAATAAGGTCATAGCCTAGCAATACTCGTCCTGGGCTCTTTCTCACCTTTTATGGTCAATGATAATCACTTACTATATTGATTGGTCAGTACATTGAAACATTTTATTATGCCTCGAAATTATTGCCTTCGAATATTGTAGGCCTACTTAATTGCCATGTGACTTTCACGTGCGTTTCTAAGACTTTTGTTTTATCAATATTTTGAAGTAAACAACTGCTATATCGGCCAATAATCGATTAGTCGCGCAAAAAAGCGACGATAACACTCTGATGCTCGGACTTTGAACTACTGAAACTCGAAACAAATGAAGGAACACTGCCACACGATTTAGCATTGTTCTTTCAGCACCCTGATGTGGTCGTTGGCCTAGGTCTAGGTTTTTTAGTGTCGCTGCTGGTAACTTTCCTACCACGTTTGTCCCCCTTGGGTGTGTTGTGGCTGCTACCTTGTGTATGTTTGAGCCAAGTTGTTGTTTCCACTGGTTAAAGTTCTTCATTATTTCCTGGCCTATTTTTATTTTTCCCCATTTATTTAGGTGCAGACCATGTTCTGTGTAATCCTCCTTTGCTAGTTGGTCGATGTCTAGGAATTTGACATTTCCTTCCTTAGCTTCATCGCTAATAAGTTCCTTAATCAGTTTGTTCACGTGTGTTATATGTGTATTTAAGAACAACCCTTCTTTGTCATAACGGCGTGGTATAGAAGTTATTATTATGGTAGGCTTCTCCTCCATGTCTATTAAGACCCTTATTGAAAACCCGATTTGTTTTGCAGTCTTGTTTTGGATGTTGTTCGTCCCTCCAATTATGACCACAGTATCCGAGGGTGACATTGATTGTATGTATGCTAAGTTTGCAACTTCTTCAAATACCGCATTAGGTTTGAAGATACTTGTGATTTCAATAGAATCTGTCTGCTTTGTGGGAAGGTCACTTATCATACGATCACGTAGTCCACGACCGTGGCTGTCAGCCAGAATTACAAGTTTCTGGGTTATGACAGCTTTGCGATGTGGAATGTCCTCGTTGAGCATACGTGATCTGCCGGTGTAGTTTCCGCATTCGCTGTGTGCTGCGATCTGTTGGCGGTTGACCGGAACTCCCACGATATCCGTCACGCATTCGTCTCCCGCAACGTCATTTTCTTTGCTCGTAATTTTCGGTTTTTGCAATGCCACGTCTGGAATTTTAAGGTTAAATCTCCCTTTTGCAGTGGCCTCAGTCTCAGGCCCTTGATTAAGTACTCCTTGAGTAACCCTGGGGCCTAGGAGGTATTGGCCTGGGCCTATAAACAGAGATTTGTGTATTTCTAATACAAGCGCTCTTATAGTAATTAGTTCCTGGCTTACCCTCGCGAGCTCCAGCTGCATGTTATTGATGATCTGAGGGCCCGGGCCTAGGCCTAGGTCTAGGCTTCGGCCTGCCTCATCTTTAATGTCTTGATCTGCCTCTTTTCTTTTGAAACTGTTTGTTTGTTCTTCTTTCTCTCATTGTTCTTGTACTTTTGTGGAATTTTTACTATTGTTTTCGTTTGATTTACTGAAGAAAAACCTGGTTCTGTAGTTCAGGTTGTCAGGCACGGACGCCATGATGGTAACATTAATAATTAATAATTAATAATAAAAAATTAATAATTCCATTTGTATTAAGTAGAGCTGTACTGTACCAACTCCTAAACTAATTAGACCATCTGTACATTCAAGTGTCATTCATTAAAGTGTGAATGACATAGAGATAGGGTGCCAACAGTACTAATGAGTAGGCGTCCAAAGATAACATAACACAAATACAAATGTACAATAGTTTTTATTTGTTAGTACGTGGCACACAAAGCCCTAAACTATTTAAGTAACTTTATTCATAATGATATTAACCAAAATAGTATTATTAAACATGTAAAAAATATATCACCG
>JAMZAV010006729.1:0-32770 GCA_024449915.1 Sweltsa coloradensis | reverse complement strand
TTATTCGGTATTCATTACCTTGCCATTCGCCATATCTTCAAGGAGCCTATTTTACATTCCTATTCCGATAATTATTTTAAGAGTTTTAAAATGGGGGACTGTTACCATTGATGGAATGCAAACATTTATATAGCACTGTATACTATCTTTTTGGGTATTTTAACCATTTCGGAAAATTAAAACCCCGTGCTTGTTCAAAGTCAAATTTTAAGACCGAGCTTTTTTATTAACATGACAAGTCGTCATATTATTGACACTTTTTCGCTATTAAGCTCATTTTTTACATAAAAAAAGATTGAGCTTTGCTTGGATTGTTTCTCTTCCCTGGATCAAAATTCCCAGTGTATGTATAAACAATGATATCAGGTCGTACTACGTCACAATTATCTATTGCAAAAACAATATTTAAAATACAAAGTTGACACTTGACATGAAACGTTGTTCGTAGCAGCGTCAATAATTGAACATTGTTTGAGGTACAGCCGCGTGGGTGAGGGTGTGTAAACTGTCGGCTAGAGCAGTTCGATCTCGGCGCATAGAACGACTGTTTGACCGATTACCTTACGCCTGCATGGCCGTGTTACCAATGAAGGCTCACATCCGCATGTTACAACGATTGAAAGAGAAATAGTTTAATCTGGCCAACACAACGCTTATTTGAGAATGCACGTTTCATCACTGTCCCGGAAGCGATCATGAATCCAAGGCGGATTGAGAACAAATTTAAATTGTTGTAACTCTACGTGATTTCACACAGACAACAGAAAAACACGTTCCTTATTCGTTTAAATAACAATAACACTGTTCAGACATAACAACGGATAACATATCAAATTTCGAAGATTAGTTTGACTGCACTTTTGTATCAACCTGTACAACCTTATAAACGATTTTCTTATATACTATACATAAAAACCTGACTATAAAATATAAATGCGTGCTTTAAACGAATTATGCGTTATCTTGTATTTGACAACATTTTTCTAAAGAGTGAGTTTTTAATGTTCTTTTTAGTGCCTTGTATATAACCGCTGTGCTACGAGAACAAGCTTCTGATGGGCTGACGCATCAAAGAATGTGTTTGGGAGTCTTCGCCGAATATTGCAGTCACAGCGTTATAGCGGTGAAACTAGGTATGACTATGATTTCTCTGTTTTGTACGTGGCTATTCAAGAGAAAATAATACTGTTCGCCTCTCAAAAGGAAAGAGTCACGTTATGTATCAACTTAAGTCTCTAGAGAAACAGGTTTTTATACCCAGAACGCAGAGGTTCAGTCTTCAATCACTTGGAAGCTCTATATCGTTTGTCCTATCGGGTGTGATTTATACCAAAAAAATGTTTTAAGTATGCCTAAGAATGTAAGAATTGAGCTATCAGAGTACATTTTCAAAAAGTTGCTTACTTTTGTTATTAACTGACCATAAATATGCTACCAAACAGGTAATTTGTAATAATTTCGCAAGCTTGCGTAGGGGAAAAATATTTTAAATGAAAAAATTTGCTCTTTTAGCGACATGCGCTCATCTCTAATTAACATCGTCCCAAAAATTAAAATTTCTTTGTTTGAAAATTGGAGGTCGAAAAGTAACCCAGACTGATTGTGAAATTAGCTGGATTTGCCGATCAAACGAATTTTGAAATGTACATTTAACACGTTAAAAAAAGTTGGCCCGAGTTCAACAAACCGTTTTAATTACTAGGAAAACGCTTAAGTCCCGCCGCGTTGTTGGATGAGCGTAATTGGTGCATTGAGCTGCCATGTGTTATGCGGATTTTCTGTTGTTCTGTGAAAAAATCATTACTAAGTTGAAGATTTTTTTTAAATTATATTAAATTAAATCAAAAATTTACTTAAATTTTAAATTTTTTTAATTAATCAAAATTTTAAAAAAGGAAAAAATCGTAATATTGAAATTTTCTTAAGAAATAATTATTCGATTGCACACAAATTTTACACGAATATATTAATTCAAAAAATTAAGGTTCTGTGAAAAAATCATTACAATAGGATAAAGCATGTAGGTGTTACAAGTCAAAGAATTGTTTTAAAAAAGAAAAAAAACGTAAAATTTCGATTTTCATGAGAAATAGTTTTTTTTGATTGCGCTCAAATTTCACACGAATACCTTAATTCATAAAATTAAGGTTCTGTGAAAAAATCATTAAAATCGGATAAAGCATGTAGTTGTTATGAGTCGAAGAAAGTTTTTAAAAATCGAAAAAAATCGTAAAATTGCGTTTTTTATGAGAAAAAATTTCCCGATTGCGCTCAAAAACGTGGCAGTTCTAAGTTCAGAGATTTCGAAGGCCTCCATGAAATTTCATCGCGATTGGAGTATCGGTTTAGCCGGAATCGTGCGGACAAACAGACAAAAATACAGAAAGAAAGAAAAAAAACATTCCGGATTTTTTTCTCCAGTGTAGTGAAATGGAATCTTCGCTTCGCTCGCTACGCTCATCCAAAAACATATAAAACAGCTCGCAGCAGTTTGATTCATGGTAAACAATGTTCATATGAGGAATAGTAGTCTTCTCTTTAAAACGAAATACAATGAATTTAGTTTTAGAACTATTTAAAACAAGACCGTTATATTTTCTAAAATACTTAGATAAAATGTGTAGATCGTGATTGACAAGCATTTGCAAAATTACATACGTGACGGCTGAAAGCACTAAAGCTGCATCATCTGCAAAAAGAGTAACTGAAGCATACAAAGGCAATATTGCGAGATCGTTTAATATAACTAGGAAAACGCTTAAGTCCCGCCGCGTTGTTGGATGAGCGTAATTGGTGCATTGAGCTGCCATGTGTTATGCGAATTTTCTGTTGTTCTGTGGAAAAATCATTACTTAGTTGAATTCTTTTTAAATTTAATTAAATTGAATTAAATTAAATTAAAAATTAACTTAAATTTTTTAATTTATTAATCGTAATTATTAAAAAAAATCGTCAAATTGCGATTTTTATAAGAAATAATTTCTCGATTGCGCTCAAATTTAACACTAATATATAAAATCATAAAATTAAGGTTCTGCGAAAAAATCATTACAATCGGATAAAGCATGTAGGTGTTATAAGTCAAAGAATTGTTTAAAAAAAGAAAAAAAACGTAAAATTTCGATTTTTATGATAAATATTTTTTCAATTGCGCTCAAATTTCACAAGAATATTTAAATTCATAAAATAAAGGTTCTGTGCAAAAATCATTAAAATCGGATAAAGCATGTAGGTGTTATAAGTCAAAGAAATTTTTAAAAAATCGAAAAAAATCGTAAAATTGCGATTTTCATGAGAAATAATTTTCCGATTGCGCTCAAAAACGTGGCAGTTCTAAGTTCAGAGATTTCGAAGGCCTCCATAAAATTTCATCTCAATCGGAGTATCGGTTTAGCCGGAATCGTGCGGACAAACAGACAAAAATACAAAAAGAAAAAGAAAAGAAAAAAAAAAAACATTCCGGATTTTTTTCTCCGTGTAGTAGAATGGAATCTTCGCTTCGCTCGCTACGCTCGCTACGCTCATCCAATTATTTATATTTTTTATTGGAGAAAACGAAACAAACATGATTTTTGACGAAACATTGAAACATTTTAATTAAATGAATCCTAAGTAGGGTTATTCTATGGAATTTTCAGTCATTCGTGAAATTTGGCGGAATAGTTCTGGAAAACGTTATATTTTTTAGAAGACACAAATATGTTCTAATTGGATAGAAATATGACATTTGAAAAGTTATCTTTAAATATTCTGAAATACCATTTCATCCAAAACCTTATGCATTCCAAAAAATACAGTTCCTGTAGAAGATTATGTTCACATCAAACACAAAACATTCATCCAGGTCCAGACCTACCAACAGTGATCATGATTACATAAATTAATAAAACCATTGACGGAGACCAAGGAAGATCTATCACGAGCAACTGCGCCTCGTCTTTAGATATGCACACCACTTCACAACTTTATATGATTTCTGGGAGGTATTGGGAAGCGCAGCGCTCGAGTACGCGGTCTGGTGAGAACTTGTTGAACTAGAGTTTAGTTGATCACAATTCGTAGCATTGCCGCGCCGCCCAGATTATGCCCCACTTCGCCATTTATTCTGAGTATTATTGCGCTATTTAATGACATAAACGTTCGTATACTCTATGTTTCTTGTGGATAATTCCATAATTTAACGTCCAATAGGCGGGATTTTTTGTAATAGTGCATTAATTCCAAAATGTTATCCAGATCGTTTTTCTACGAAAATTGTTGTCTTGTTCCTACACACTGCATACTTATTTTTTGTAGTATGATGCAAGATCATTGCCTTTAACTGTTGCCATAAAATCTCTATCCGATGAATGAGCAGTAAAGTTAAATAATATTCAAACTTGTTTAGTAATTTCAGTAATTATAAACTGTATTCTTATTGGAAATTCACAATACGAATAAAGCGGCGATTACGAATTACTGCATCTCGAGTGACCCCTCCGCGCACCAGGATATTAATCGATTTATTTATCTTTCCACCTACAAAATATGGTAATATAATACAACATACAACATAATTATATACTAGTCCTTTACCATTCACATGTGTACTGTTTTCACGACATATTACCACTTTTACGGGGAAATGTTTTAGTTTTGTCGAGCCACTGCGCGCATGTAAATCAAACTTTAAAAAACACAAGTGGCTCGAGTTGATCAAGTAAGCTCGGCGACGGTGCTGCGATCTCTTATCCGTTGCGCCTCTCAATAGTATGTACTCATATTACAGATGAATGCTAGTTTGATGCTGATAGATTAGATCACCAACCAGGAATTGACCCCAAGATCGTCTACATTGTAAGCGGAAAGAGATACCGCTAGACATGCGTTTAGCTGCGACCGAGCTATTCAGAACATCAACATTAAGAATAGGCCTAATTCAGAATAATCATCAAAATGGTGAAATATGATAATATGTATTATCTACTAAGTCACTTGGCTAACGTCTCGCGTTGACGGACCTGCTATCTTACACTCGAAGAAAACAACCAGAGTGCATTTTTATAAGAAATATTACTTTGATTGAACCGAAAAATGTAGCATAATATGTATAAATTAATCAATTTTACAGGTCCTCTGAAAATCAAATCAAGGTCGGAGTATCCGTTTGTTTGGTAGCAAGCGAACAAAAAGACAAAAAATTGTACAAAAAATAGAGAAAAGTCGTAAAAGAACGATTTTCATGAAAATATTTCTTCGATTGTACCGAAAACGTCTACTGCCAAAGAATACAATAGTCCGCTGTTAATTGCATGAAGATCGGCGTTCGGTAAATAGAGAAAAAACAAACAACTGATTTCTTTCAAACAAAACAACACCCGAGAATTTTTTAGTAGGGAAATTGAAGACTTCACCCCTCTCACTACGCTCATCCAACAACTATGACGCTCTACTCTTGTGTTGATGCGTGTTCTTCCAGACAAACATTGTCACTTGTTCACGTTAACGTCCGCGACTCATTATATTGTGCTGGTCCTGACTGTCACATGTCCTACCTCCAGTTAGCTCGATGCAAACCTGGGATTGTAGTAGGGTTGTATCATGAATAGACTATATTTCACCATCGATTGAAATACCATTGTACGCGCTTATATTCGACGGTGGCAGGCTTGTATGCGTCAGATTCAATACACCACTGCTGCAGAGCGTAACCAAATTACAATCGCTACGCTATTCGCCACGTGTGTCAATCAAATCATGTTCTCACGTGCAATATTTTCGCATGAAATGAAAATTGTTTCATAAACTCAACAGTGCTCGAAAATATCTACATACATAAGGATGCAAATCTTCTACCCCACTTTGTTGTGCGCCTATTAATTTCTATGTGAGTTTTTAACGGTGTTTGGATAATTTGAAAGGACAGTTCTAGGAGCATTCCCAAAATTCAGTCCAAGAATTCTGCTTACAACAGAGTAAATCTTGTTGAAAACTTTTTTCAGGAATGTCGAATGTGGGAACATAGAGCTCAACACCTCGCGGGTGATGGTCGCACGCTACTGCTGAGCCATCACATTTTGTTGTACAATAATATGGATATAATAGAATTGTTTTAATACAAAATGCCTTCTTCATAAGAAGAAGTAAAGCGTTTCCCAATCCAAAAGTTGTCGTTTCAATTGGTAAATACAAGCCCTCTGTATTTTTAATGGGAATGGTGGAGGTGCCGGGTCTGCCAAGTTAGCACTCGAAACTGAACTAAACCATCAATATGAGACTAATTAATAGTACTATATTCCTAGGTAACAGTTATCATCAGGTATATTATTATTATGGTACTTTTGGATTGTTGCTGTTTTATGATATTAAGTATATAAACTAATAATTATTTGCTGTTCCTGATTTTTGGCAAACCTCATATTCGTTTGAGTGGGATCGTCTAATAAATCAGTTTTTTTCTTTTCGTTTTTTTTTTATGTTTTTATTTTTTCTTCTTCTTTTTTATTTTCTTTCTTTCTTTCTTTTTTTCCTTTCCTTTTTTTTTTTCTTTTATTTTCTTTTTCTTTTCTTTTCTTTTCTCTTTTCTTTTCTTTTCATTCCTTACCTTTTTTTAATATTCGATTCATTCATAAATTGCATTTAATATCCTTTTTATTTGTTATCAAATTTGTTGAATATTTAATGCATTGTTGTAATATTACTATTTCAAATATTTACTTAAATGTAGTTCATTGTTGTGTCTGCATCTATGTAATTAGATTTATTTAGTTGTCCTCCTTTGTAAATCAGTTTTTATAACTGAATAGGATAGACGTTTAATAAATAAATAAATAAATAAATAAATAAATAAATAAATAAATAAATAAATAAATAAATATAATTCGTATGAAGTTCTGCGTGGTCTGTGAGGTATCATTAAACTCAAGTATAATACTAGGAAAACGCTTAAGTCCCGCCGCGTTGATGGATGAGCTTTTTTGTAAGTTTTTAGTTTGCGTAGGACCACTTTGCCTTTGCAAGTGCTTTATGAATGCATTGTAGGTGCTTGTTGTCAAGTTTCTATTGTTACTTGTCAATTGGTATTATTTACCTTAAAAAACTTATATTAAAACCTTTATTTCTATGGATTCTGGCTAACTTTTGCGATTTTTTTCTTTCAAAAGGTTCTACATCACCATAACCTTAATGTCCATGATAAATATGAATGTTGTAGCCCCACCCGATTGGTCAGAATCGGCCCAAATGTCACGAAAATATCGCACTAAAAATCGAAAAAAAAATCGTAAAAGTACGATATTCATGAGAAATATTTCTTCGATTGTACCGAAAAACAATACACCTCTAGGTTCAGAGATTTCTAAGGTCCCCTCCAATTTTCATCAAGATCGCTTATGCCGTTTGCCCGGAATCGTGCGAACAAACAAACAGACAAAAAAAACGAGCTGAATTTTTTGGGGGGTCAGTGACATTGAAGTCTTCGCTTCGCTCATCCAATTATATTATAACTAGGAAGCTTCGCAAACGCTTTTTCAGGCGCGTTGTTGGATGAGCGTAATTGTTTAAAAACCAAAAAAAGCGTAAAATTGCGATTTTAAAAAGAAATAATTATTCGATTACAACCAAATTGCACACAAATTTATTAATCCATAACATTAAGGTTCTGTGAAAAAATTATTACAATCGGATAAAGCATGTAGGTGTTATAAGTCGAAGAAATTTTAAAAATAAAAAAAATCGTAAAATTGCAATTATCATGAGAAATAATTTTTTGATTCCGCTCAAATTTCACGTGAATATATCAGTTCATAAAATTAAGGATCTGTAAAAAAATCATTACAATCGGATAAAGCATGTAGGTGTTATAAGCCGATAAAATTTAAAAAATCGAAAAAAAATCGTAAAACTGTGATTTTCTTGAAAAATATTTTTTTGATTGCGCTCAAATTTCACACGAATATATTAATTCATAAAATAAAGGTTCTGTGAAAAAATCATTACAATCGTATAAAGCATGTAGGTGTTAACAGTCGAAGAAATTTTTTAAAAATCGAAAAAATCGTGAAATTGCGATTTTTATGAGAAATAATTTTTCGATTGCGTTCAAAAACGTGGCAATTCTAAGTTCAGAGATTTCGAAGGCCTCCAGAAAATTTCATCTCAATTTGGAATATCGGTTAAGCCGGAATCGTGTTAACAAACACACAAAAATACAACAAAAAAACATTCCGTTATTTTTCTCCAGTGTAGTGAAATGGAAACTTCGCTTCACTCGCTACGCTCATCCAATTATGTTGTGGTTTTGAAACGATCACTAACAATATGCTATTCCAATCAACGCCTGGTAATTTCAGCTCCGCAAGTGGGATCTTGGTGAATTATAAATCAAAATATATTTCTAAAAAAGGCAACGAAAATACTTATTAATTTTTGTAATAATTTATAATCACTTAAGTATATAATTTTCATTATACTGATTCCATATATTATTTGAAAACTAAATTTAAAATTATCTCTAGCTTATGCCTTTATGCCACACATTTTTTTTTTTAGTATAGATTACATTATGTTTCTTTGTCTTATGCTTTATAACCGGTTGTCTGTGAAGCTACGCCGGTCAGATGGTGAGCTATGTACTATTGCACCGGCTTAAAATTTTTAAAATTAACTTTAATAAGCTGCACTAGCTGCTTTAATATTCCGCTTACAATGTGAACAGACTTACCAAAAGGTTATAAATAAATAAATAAATAAAATAAATCCTAGACGCCTTCCTTACACAAGGATATCTGTACACTGAGTGTTTTGCTTACATGATAAACATCAATCTTATACAAGTGGATTAAAATTAAAACTGCCTCATCAGCGACCAAGTAAATAGATTATGGAACATCAAAGGTTATATTGATTAACTGTGATCTAGGGGGAAGGTCATGCAGCACCAGGCTATCACCAATGTCAAGCAATACTGGCATTATTGATCATTATCATAAAAATCACCTGGCGTCATTATATTATTATTATTATTATTATTATTATTATTATTATTATTATTGATATTATTATTATTATTATTATTATTATTATTATTATTATTATTATTATTATTATTATTATTATTATTATTATTATTATTATTATTATTATTTATTCAACAAATTCCAAACTTTATAAATACACATACATATATGTAACACACCATATACAGCACAGGTAAACCAGAGAGCACATAACATGGTAGATGACATAGACACACCTATATTAGCAGAGTACAGGTATTTATTAAGCAAGCTAAAAAGAGCTAGTTAGCTCTATGGCAGAATGGCTTAGCTTGCTTTCTATACAATAAAACTACAATACACTAGGCTTAAAGCTAAATGAATGATTATGAAAATTCGAGATACAATAAAAACAAAATTACATTCAAATTTAGATGAATGAGATGAGAACATTGTGAGAGTCCAATCATGTCCAGTCAGAGCCAAGAGAATGCTAGGTCATAAGCCAAGCTGTAAGATAGTTGCATATGCTGACGTATATACGTATTTTAATTACTGGCTATACGTAAATGGTTATAGACAATACTCGGTATTTTGTTCTGTTGCTGGGTACTTTGTAATCAGGTTTTGATGGGTTATGAAGAAGTTTGTCTGCGGGGAAGAAGTTTGTCTGCGGGGTATTACTTATAACTAGGAAGCTTCGCAAACGCTTTTTCAGGCGCGTTGTTGGATGAGCGAATGTTTTTTTAAACGAAAAAAGCGTAAAACAGCTATTTTCATAATAAATTATTTTTCGATTGCGCTCAAATTTCACACAAATATATAAATTCACAAAATTAAGGTTTTGTGAAAATATCATTACAATCGGATAAAGCATGTAGGTGTTATAAGTCGAACAAATTGTTTTTTAAACGAAAAAAGCGTAAAATTGCGATTTTCATGAGAAAATATTTTCGATCTAGCTCAAATTTCACAACAAAATATTAATTCATGAAATTTAGGTTCTGTGAAAAAATCATTACAATCGGATAAAGCATGTAGGTGTAATATGTCGAAGAATGTTTTAAAAATAAAAATAAAATTGTAAAATTGCGATTTTCATAAGAAATAATTTTTCGATTGCGCTCAAATTTCACACGAATATATTAATTCATAAAATTAAGGTTCTGTGAAAAATTCATTACAATCGGATAAAGAATGTAGGTGTTATAGTTCAGAGAATTTTTTTTAAAATCGAGAAAAATCGTAAAATTGCAATTTTAATGAGAAAAAATATTTTGATTGCGCTCAAAAACGTGGCAGTTCAAAGTTCAGAGATTTCGAAGGCCTCCAGAAAATTTCATTGCAATTGGAGTATCGGTTTAGCCGGAATCGTGTTAACAAACACACAAAAATACTAACAGAAAAAATAAGAAAAACGAAAAAAAAACAACGTAAAATTGCGATTTTCACGAGAAATAATCTTTCGATTGCGCTCAAAAACGTGGCAGTTCTAAATCCAAAGATTTTGAAGGCCTCCAGAAAATTTCATCGAAATTGGAGTATTGGTTCAGCTGGGATCGTGTTAACAAACCTACAAAAATACAAACAGAAAAAAAACAAGAAAATCGAAAAAATCGTGAAATCGCAATTTTCATAAGAAATAAATTTTCGATCGATTTTTCGCACGTGGATGTTCTAAGTTCAGAGATTTCAAAAGTCTCCAGAAAATTTCATCGCAATTGGAGTATCGGTTTAGCCGGAATCGTGTTAACAGACACACAAAAATACAAATAAAAGAAAGAAAAAAAAAAGAAAAAAAAATCATTCCGGATTTTTTTCTCCAGTGTAGTGAAATGGAATCTTCGCTTCGCTCGCTACGCTCATCCAAAAACGCTTTAGTCCCGTCGCGTTGTTGGATGAGCTTTTTTTGTAAGTTTTTAGTTTGCGTGGGACTACTTTTCCTTTGCAAGTGCTTTGTGAAAGCATTGTAGGGGATTGTTGTCAAGTTTCTATTGTTATTATAAACCTCAAAAACTCATATTAAAACCTTTATTCTATGGATTCTGGCTAACTTTTTCAAATTTTTCTAACAGAAAGCAATACATCACCATTACCTTAATGTTCATGTGAAATATGAACGTTGTAGCCCCACCTGTTTGGTCAGAATCGGCCCAAATGTCACGAAAATATCGCACTAAAAATCGAAAAAAATCTTAAAAGTACGATATTCGTAAGAAATATTTCTTCGATTGTACCCAAAAACGTAGCAAGTCTAAGTTTAGAGATTTCGAAGGTCCCCTCAAATTTTCATCAAGATCGCATATGCCGTTTGCTCCGTAGAGAGCGAACAAACAGACAGGGAAAAAAAAAACACCCGAGCTAAATTTTTTGGGGGGTCGTTGAAATTGAAGTCTTCGCTTTGCTCATCCAATAATGCAATGGAGATCGGAGGATATAGCACACGTGTACCCCTACATTTTAGGTGAAACAAGTGGAAATAACGGTCGGTTGTATTAAGATAAGAAAAGAAAACAATGTTTTCAATGAGAGATGTCTTTTATATATCATCAGATATTCTGAGGGCGGGTATGCCAGGTCGGTGTTAGGTATCCGGTACCAACTACCTGACCACGCCCAAGTATATGTCTTGTAAACTGATATTTATATCGTATGAAACATCTCCGAGACAACTTCCTCGCGTTTGTCAATAACTAGATATTGGAACTGAAGAGAATCTTCTCGACGCCAAGAGGTTGTTCTGACCCGTCTACGCATTGGACACACACATCTCACTCAAAGATACCTTTTAAAAGGTGTGAGCAGTGTGGTGAGATTTTAACTGTTAAGCACATTTTAATAGAATGTCCTCAACAAATGGACGAGAGGAATGATTTTAAACAAAAATCTTATTTAAAAGAAATTTTATCCGATGAATCTGAGAATATTGACAATGTTTTTAAATATCTGAAATCAACAAAGCTGTACAATAGGATTTTAAAATAAAACGTCACTGTTAAAGAGAATACGGGGCACTTATAACCTTAGTGATGTGTGCCCTTAAACCCTAATAACTACTACTACTAACTACTGAAGAAAATAAGAGGAAACGTAGGCCTACACTTTTCTCAATCGCCTTTTGATTGTAGAAAACATTAGAGAAAGAAGTTCTCAGAGTAGTCGATAGCTGATATCAAATGCCACACATGTCATCTCATCCCTTGTGAATCATTTGTAATAACTTTATAGGATAAACATTATTACCATAAGTAACGTTTGAACACCTGTTATATTGTATTGTTATTTTGATTTTGTCGCGGTTACTGAGATATATTGCCAAACCTCGTGCCATACAGGCACAAACCTGAAGCACAAACAAACACTGCAGTTAATATTTAATACAATCATTCAGAGATAACAAAATCCATCCCGATCGGGGTTCGAACCAGAGTCTCCCACATTTCAGGTAGCCTACTTGAATTACTACTTTTGTATTACTACTTGTATTACTACACTACTTGTATTAAATATGAACAATTCCACCTACGGTAGTGTTTCCCGACTAACCAAATCGATGAACACTGCAGTACTTAGTGCAAATACAATGTGTCAACGCAATAAGTACAATTGCGACACATTCGAATTTAGCAGTCCACGTCAAGAGAAAATCACTATGTACCATTGAAAATCGTGGACAAAATATGTGCCGTCATTTTTTACGACCAAATACCTAAGAGGAGCTGAATCATAAAGTTTTGTGACGTGGCCGACAAGCGTCTAGACATGGAGTCAGCAAGCGATAGGTTTACGAGCATGTAAGGCTAGTTGGTGATTTAAACTGGCGATTTTAGAAAGCAAACTTCTCCCATGTTATAAGTCAGGACAAATTGTCACTCAAGCAAAAAGTGTACATTTCTGTAGTATAACATGGCAGCTGGATATGTCTACATTGGCTGAATTACGTAGTGACTTTAAGGGGGACAACTTTCTAATAAAAACTTGATGAAAGCACAATCGTTTGAGGTTTTGATGAATGAACGTGGTCAAGGTCGAAGAATATTGGTAGAAAATTATGGAGTGATTGATTAAGTATAAGGGCCTAAAGCAGATTGAGTAGATGGTTTGTACACAAGGGAACAGTCCTCATGGAAGCTTGACAGAAATCACATGTTGGAAAAGTAAAAGATCCGATAAGTAGTGAGATGGGAATTACATTATAACAAAGAACCGTTACCATGGCAACGGAAAGTCGCGCAGCTTTTTGGCTCATGATAGCGGTCGAACGGAGGCTCGGATCGAGTTGAAATTTTGACCATCCGCAAGTTTCGTTCCAGATTGAATGCCATTAGTTTTGTGGCAAAATCGTTCAAAAAGTTATAAAGTTACATTAAAGTTAATCTTAAGTTTTTTTTAAACTAAACGGCGACAAAATCTGAGGTAGCCAAATCATTTAGAATGTCCGTCCGGTCACGAATATGTTAATTTTATTTTGATCCGATAAGTAGTGTAGATATAAATTACATTTTAACAAAAGTAACGTTACCATGGCAACGAAAAGTCGCACGAGAATTCTGGTCACTATGCACTGCCACCTAGAAGTAATCAAGAGTTAAAATATTTTTTTCCAAAGAAATGATGTCAAGGTGCTCTATAGATGGCGGTGAATTTTATCCATTCTCTCCTATTTTACAAATTTTCAGCTAAATCGGTCAAGACCTTAAAGACTTATTGGTGTGTAACATTATGGGAATGTCGTACTCGGGTCGTGTTGCACGTACCGGTGCTCGCTCAACAACGCGACGGGACTTTAGCGTTTTCCTAGTTAAATATCCGGGAAAACGTGAGGGTTTTATCGTGGCTGATTATTATCGTCACGCAAGTGTGTTATGTTTTAGACATTTAGAAAAGAAGGACCGTTTTTTCGAGGAAGGCCAGGCCATGTAATTCTGCTCACAACACAACTTATTATGAGATTATTGTGAGATACTATAAACGTAGAGTAGAGTAGAAAACTACCTAAGGATATTAAAACCTGTTAAGCAGATAAGCAAAGCTTTTCAAATAAATGTCAAAAGTTGGGTTTTACGGTATTCTTCTAAATATCGTACCGTAATGTGCCATCCAGGGAAATGTGTAAACTAAAGTCTCTTTGATGTATTAATGTCTAAATGGTAACTGTCAACTATATTCAAATTACACATTGAAATAGCATCTACGTAAATAGTACAAGAAATTTTAAGAAAACATGAGATAATTGAAATACAAACACATATATATGTCTAATATAAAGACAGGTTAATCATAGGATCGTCATGTAATGATTGTATCTTGACTCTTGAGAAAAAAAACCTTTAGGTTATAAACTATTATTTAATATTTGTAACGAATCAGCTCGGTCTGGTTAATAATGTATTCTTTGTCTGCAAACTAGGCTAGCGTCTTGACGCATCCGTGCCTTGTGACCTCCTTGCGATATTGAGCACGTGGCGCCAGAGAGAATGTGTTTGGCTTGTGTAGTAGCGGCGGCGGTTGTCGGCGGGCGGGCGTGGTCGCGGATCCCCTGCCATGCGTCGATAGCGTCCAGGGTAGGTATCGTCTAACTCTACTACACTCTACACACATACTTCCAGGAAGACGACGCACACACCTCGGCGTTGCAGATCCTACATATAAGATGATTTTATTGCTGTTAATAAGCGAATTTTTTAGAGGGGCTCCTATAGCTAATGTGTTGGTTTAAACAGTCGTTTTAACAAACAGAGATGCAAGTTCATTATTTTTTGCACCTCCAAGTTTAGCTTGTAACAAGCTTCTCGTTCTTAATTTTAATAAAATTCTTATAAGGTCATATTAATCTAAGACTTTCTTATAACCAACTGTTTTATTAAATATAGTAATTTATGTATTTAAGGTTGATGTTTAATTAAAATATTAAAATAGATAATAAAGAAATAAAATCCCTTTCTCACAAATTGAGATAAATTAAATAATCAGTAATATCATGATAATTTTCGATGTCGTTTCATAATCTACCGTCACTTATTATTTTAGATTTAAGTTGTCATACAACATGGCACACACAGTTCACTTTATGTGAAACCTTATACACCTATGCACTTATGTATCGTACTGAATGGTCAATATACTTATGACCTGCGCGCCCACCGTAGAACCATCGTGGTTAGCCCATTTCAATCAAGGAGATGTATGTAGTAGAGTAGCGTTTAAATGCTGTGCTAGTTCCAGTAGGAGTGTAGTATCGTTTGTCAACGTCGAATCGCGAGATCTAGTGGCGGGTACAATTGTGTGCTAAGATACAGCATCCTAACATGATCACGTTCACAAGATGGACAGCATTACATGTTATTCTAGATCTTGGATTTACTTGACCTGGATAAAACGTAAGATAAGTTCTAGCATAGCTTTCCCGGTCAAGAAAACTTGTTTAAAGGGGTATTTAACCGCTAAAATAAAAAAAATAGTATTTCATTCAGGCTAACTAGTAATGAATTTAGCAACTAACAGAAAAATTATTGGGGCCACCATGACCTCCCAAAAAATTGTCAAACATGACATTTTTCGAGCTAGGTCCCATCGGCAAAAATCTCATTCATTAATTAATATGTGTCACGAGGATGACAGAAAAGAGCATAGCTCAAAACACTCTTGGTGACTGTCAACCTTATGATAGTAAATATATTTTTAAAAAAGAAAACAAGAAATATGATCAACATTATTTCATTCTTTAGCAAAAGTATCAATCTTGGAAAACAAAGTTAGGAAATGCACACTTCAGTGAATTATTTTTATATTAAATATGTACAATATATATTGTGTTTAACGGTTTAACGGTACGTGCAAATTAAACCCGTGTTTATATCTGATCGATGTGTGGATTCAACTAGACTAGATTATTCACTTTTCCAAGATTATCTGAAATTATTAACAATAAATTCAAATTGTAATTGATATTGACTTATTTACTTACATATTAGAATAACTATCAGATAAAACCAATAACGTTTAGATTTCTAACGGTTGCATGAGTTCACATTAATATGAAATATTATAAATGTCATGATAAAATCGTAATGATGTTATGTGTTCATTACACTTGATAGGTTGTACTAGATATTAAGAACGCGTTGAATGTGTGATTAAATGTTATATACGTGTATTTTTTGCACCAAGATGCATCCAAGAAGAAATATAATATTTTCCATTCTGAGACACGTAGGCCTATACCCTTGAAAAATAAGGATACTATTAATTACGTATATAATTTACAATAATTAAAATAAGGAGATACGATGCCGATTTATAAATATATGAATATGAATTACAATGTTATTAAAATAATACTCAAGTGAATAAGAGAAGCATTCACCACAAATATAGAAATATTCAGGGCGATGGTGGAGGTGCCGGGTCCACAAAGTAAAACCATGGCCGTGTGATAAGTTATAGACAAGACAAGTTATATTAAATCAGTATTTCGCAAAAATCCTTTAGCTTACGCGAGAACATGTCAGTGATTTTGTAATTGAAACATTAAATCATTTATCCTGTGTAGTAAACAACATTACATTTAAGACAATTTCCATTGTATTCGAAGGAGGGGAGGAAAACACATGTCAAATGTGAAAGAGTTATTAAAAGCAAAGGAAAAACATGATGTTTTATGCAAGTGGTGTATCTTGCAGTAAAAACTACGAAGCCAAAATAAACTCATTGGAGACAGAATACCAATTTATCGGCTGCTTATATACCAACTACTTACTGGTAACCACATGATTTTAGTATAATACAATGAATGATAATATTAAAAATTAGAAACTGCGAAAAAAGGACGCGGTCGCCAGCCCACAATTTATTTGTGGGCACAAGCTTTTTCTTTCTCACAAGTTGTATTTAAATATTGTTTTTAAGAGCATTTGAGAAGAGAGAAGAAGTGTAACCACATGATTTTAGCCTAATACAATGAATAATAATATTGAAAATTACTAAAACTTTTAACTTCTTCCGGTTTATACTGTAAGTAGATCTAGCTGATTCTTTATACTTTCTTTAAAATGCATACATATAAAATGTACGCAACATGGCATTGGAGCTTGGTGCAACCAGGAATCACATTGAACCTAGTACTAGGAAAACGCTCAAGTCCCGCCGCGTTGATGGATGAGCTTTTTTTTAAAGTTTTTAGTCTGCGTGGGATATCTTTACTTTTGCGAGTGCTTTGTTGCTTTGTTTTGCTTCCCACGCATTGTAGGTGATTGTTGTCAAGTTTCTATTGTTACTTGTCAATTTGTTATTATTTACCGTTAAAAACTTATATTAAAAGCTTTATTTCTATGGATTCTGGGTAACTTTGTCAACTTTTTCTTTCAAAAGGTACTTTATCACCATAACCTTAATGTCCATGTATAATATGAACGTTGTAGCCCCACCCGTTTGGTCAGAATTGGCCCAAATGGCACGAAAATATCGCATACAAATCAAAAAAACTTATATTAAAAGCTTTATTTCTATGAATTCCGGCTAACTTTTTCAACTTTTTCTTTCAAAAGGTACTACATTACCATAACCTTAATGTCCATGTAAAATATGAACGTTGCAACCCCACCCGTTTGGTCAGAATCGGCCCAAATGTCACGAAAATATCGCACTAAAAATGGAAAAAATCGAAAAGTACGATATTAATAAGAAATATTTCTTCGATTGTACCCAAAAACAATACACCTCTAAGTTCAGAGATTTCGAAGGTCCCCTCAAATTTCATCAGATCGGATATGCCGTTTGCCTGGTAGAGAGTTAACAAACAGACAGAAAAACAAACAAAAAAAAAAAAAACAAAACAAAAACAACAAAACAAAAAAAAAAAACACCCGAGCTAAATTTTTTGGGGGTCAGTGAAATTGAAGTCTTCGCTTCGCTCATCCAATTATGCTGTGATTGTTGAACCGGCACATAGAAAATAGGATGTTTTTATTCAAATCCACCTTCTATGGAAACAGTAGTGGCTCAATCGAAAGTGCGAGACTGATTCGAGAGGTTCCGGGATTGAATCTTGCCAACGGAAATCCTGACTGAAATTTTTCCCGAGGTTTTATTCATTAGTTAATTCGAGTGCAAAGGATTTAGTCACGGAATTTTACCAAATTATTTAAGTAACCTAATAGATTATAACAATGGAAACACATTCAAACCTAACCTAAGAAATTATATGCACCTACAAGTAACTAGAAGGAACAATACTCGATCAATGCATTCAATATTTTATAGTGGAATTCGATTGTACAATCAATTAGATCAAGAGATTAAGAATGCAAAACATGTACACGAATTTAGAGATTGCTGCCTTACTTTTGTGAAAATAAAATTTCCTGTTTTGTGATTGTAGATTTGGAAAGTTTTGTAATTTTGTACATTTTGTAAATTTGATATTTATGTAAATTTGGTGAATTAGTTAAATTTTTTAATTTATCATTTTGTTAATTTTTTGCAAATTTGGTATTTTGTTAATTTGTTACTTTGGTGAATTTGCTGAAATTTGTTAAATATGTCAATTTATCAAATTGTAAAATTTGGTATTGTAAATTAATATTTTTGTGCATCGTAATGTGTTGTATTTAAATAGCTTTATTTGCTAAATAAAGAATGATAGTGATAATCTTATGCTGCACTCGGGCATTCTCTTCACATTATCCAACCTACCTAGTTCTTGAAGACATGCATTGCACCCTGAGCAGGCTTCCCACGAGAAATTAAAAAATCCTCCGAATATAGCATTATCCTAAATCGACTCTAGATACTGTACTGCACAATTAATATGCCTGTGTTTTTCAAAATTCCATCAAAGCAAGCAGGTTTGATTTTCAATATCTTATTTACTGCGAGATTTTCCGTTTCACTGATATGATGATATGATATGAGCAAAAAAGGGCGAATTCGATAAACTGGAAAAATGAAAGTGTTGAGAATATATTTTTCTTCGACCTCATCGCATCATCGTGACCATATTTGTTTACATGGGCTTCATAGACTATCGACATGTCAGGTGACATTTTGTTTCTTATACTATTACTGTTTCCATTCTTCAACGGGGTTGTAATTGGTAATAAATCTTTAGAATCATTAACTTTTCATTGCCTGGCGGTTCATTACAGAACGGTCTATTCGATTCTATGTCATTAAATCGAACATAAAACAAATCCAAAGAGAGTGTCTAGGGCATCAAACAGAAGAAGGTTGTGCTTACTCGTCAACACTGACGGTGCCTTATGTTTGCACATGCGGTTACTTATATGATCGAAAGTTAATGGAGTGGTTATACGATCATATAAACTGTGTTATTTTCTTTTTGACTGAGTCAGATAAAGTGATTTTCTACGTTATGAAAGTCTATGTTATGTGATCACATTTAACTGCCTTTATCATAAGCGAACCAGTATCAAAGGTGTCAATAACATAACATCATGCTTAATGACAATGTGTGACAATAACCTCTCTTCCCCATGAACTGGCGGCATCTGAACATTCCTATATTTTATACATGCCTACATAGAATACATATAAAAATGAATAAACAAATCCCAAGAAGTTATTAAACACAAATATCTTAATAAATAAATGTGTACGGCAGAAAATAACATTTTTGCACCACGTTTCGTATCTTTGGTATCCTTCTCTCACCACTTATCTTTCATGTACGGTTCAACTAACATATCTATAGAAATAAAATATTTGAAGTTTTTTTAAGTTGTAATTTGAAGGAATCAAAACATGCCCAAGTGTGTCGCATGCCGTATTTTGGCATTTTAGTTTCCGTAACTATCAAAAGTGTGTTTCCAAAATATCTAAAACCATGTCAAAAGGAAACGAAGCTATAGTAAGGTCTCTTTCAAATTCGAACCACACTCCCCGGCGTCCCGCTCTCTTGTTCGTTTTTATATCTTCTATGTCTTATACACTCGAATTAGGACTAATTGTTTAGTACATGAAAAGGGATGAACAATATGAATTTACGTAACAGAACACAATACCGGTATTTGAACCCGACACCTTATATATATATATATATAACCTCAAACAAGGGAACAAAACCATACCGTGGTCTTTTTTTAGTGGGTGTTTAAAGATTGTTATGAGTTCAATGATAAACTAGTCATCCCCAAAATCAGTTGTATATCTTCAACTTGTAACATTTATAACAATTGTCACGTCAAGGTATTTGAAGCTCTCTATGAAAAAATTGGCATGTCATAGAAATATATCATTCATAATTTAAATTTGTTTTAGATAAATTTTAAACTAGGGTATTCAAAATGCTTTTGTCTCAGTAGTCAAGTTAATCGTCAAAACGAATTTCATCTTCCAATATTGTCCAACCGTTTCTAAACCGGCTTCGCAAAAAATACCGCTCTATGTTTTATCGAATTATACTTGGTAGGAAATTAATGTAAGAACACGCCTTACGAATTTCTAGCAACTCTGACGTTTGTAGGCCCACGCAATTCCGTCCGACGCCGGCGCCGTGGCATGGTGCCGCGCCTTTAGCAACCTCCTCCGCCCCCGTCGCTCGACTGTATCGGAGAGCGTACACCTCTGCCTCTCTGCTAGCTACTGCCGCTACGCACTCGCTACTTTACTTCTAGTGAAAACAATATTCTAAACTAGGAAGCTTCGCAAACGCTTTTTCAGGCTCGTTGTTGGATGAGAGTAAATTTTTAAAAACGAAAAAAGGCGTAAAATTGCGATTTTCATGAGAATTGTATTTTCGATTACGCTCAAATTTTACACGAGTATTTAAATTCATAAAATTAAGGTTCTGTGAAAAAATAATTACAATCGAATAAAGCATGTTGGTGTTATAAGTCGAAGAAATTTTTAAAATTAAAAAAAATTGTAAAATTGCGATTATCATGAAAAATAATTTTTCGATTCCGCTCAAATTTCACACGAATATATTAATTCATAAATAAAGATTCTGTGAAAAGATCGTTACAACCGGATAAAGCATGTAGGTGTTATAAGTCGAAGAAATTTTAAAAATCGAAAAAATCGTAAAATTGCGATTTTTTAAGAAATAATTTTTCGATTGCTCTAAAAAACGTGGCAGTTTTCAGTTCAGAGATTTCGAAGGCCTCCAAAAAATTTCATCGCAATTGGAGTATCGATTTAGCCGGAATCGTGTTAACAAACACACAAAAATACAGGGAAAAAATGAAAATAAACATTTCGGATTTTTTTTTTCTCCAGTGTAGTGAAATGGAATCTTCGCTACGCTCATCCAAATAGAGTCAAAATAATATACTATATTCTTCAAATTCTTGTGTCACCTTTAACATTTAAGGGTGTCATTACAATGATGTCATATAACCAAGTGCACGTATGCAATGTATTTGACAAAAATAGAATATTTTAATTTAATTAATTAATAAAAATATAATAATAAATAAAATAAATAATAATAATAAAATTAATAATATTTGCATTTCGCATCTTGAAGATTGTAAGCAAATTCCCATTTAACTGCAATAACAGGGTATACATTTAATTCTTTGACTGTCTGTTACTTGAATGCTTGCTTTGAGTCCCGCGACTATCAAAGTCCAATGAACCCTCACTTGTAAGCTACGCTCAATGCTTACGCTACAGAACAAATTCCAAAGCTTTTCTTTTCATGAATATTATTAAATCTCTACCCTTTGACTTTCGTCAACGTGGCCAATGAAAGTCGAACAGACAGAACTCTGGAGACTTGGACTTTATTAAAGTCGTCCTCAAAGAGGGGATTGACGTGCGACGGAGGAATCGGTTAGCTGCTACTACAAAGCACTAATCAAGTCTCTTGCAGGGAACCGAAGCGTATTATCAAAGGTAGACACCAAGTCAGAACATGACTTTTTTTATTTTTTATAATATGGTTTGCGAAAACTGTGTCTAATGAATCAATTTGGGTTTGAATTACAGAAATGTATGAAATATTAATGTTGAGTCACCATAATCAAATCGATGTTACTATTTCACTACTTTGGTCAATTTACTTACTGCCTTGTATTTTAACTAGGAAAACGCTTAAGTCCCGCCGCGTTGTTGGATGAGCGTATAATTGGTGCATTGAGCTGCCATGTGTTATGCGGATTTTCTGTTGTTCTGTGAAAAAATCATTACTAAGTTGAAGATTTTTTTAAAAATTAATTTAAAATTTAAATTAAATAAAAAATAAACTTTAATTTTTATTTTTTTAAATAAATCGTAATTTAAAAAAAGAGAAAAAACGTAAAATTGAGATTTCATAAGTAATAATTTTTCGATTGCGCTCAAATTTCACACGAATAAATAAATTAATAAAATTAAGGTTCTGTGAAAAAAATTATTAAAATCGGATAAAGAATGTCGGTGTTATAGTCAAAGAATTGTTTAAAAAAGAAAAAACCCTGAAAATTTCGATTTTCATGAGAAATAATTCTTCGATTACGCTCAAATTTCATACGAAAATATTAATTCATAAAATTAAGGTTCTGTGGAAAAATTATTATAATCGGATAAAGCATGTATATAGGTGTTATAAGTCGATTTTTATTTTAAATTGAAAAAAAATCGTAAAAATTGCGATTTTCATGAGAAATAATTTTTCGATTGCGCTCAAAAACGTTACAGTTCTAAGTTCAGAAATTTCAAAGGTCTCCAGAAAATTTCAGCGCAATTGGAGTATCGGTTTAGACGGAATTGTGCTGACAAACACACAATAATACAGAAAAAAAGAAAGAAAGAAAGAAAAAAAAACATTCCGGATTTTTTTCTCCAGTGTAGTGAAATGGAATCTTCGCTTCGCTCATCCAAATATTTAAATTTGTGATTTACTTACAAATGCTTGTCTTATATTTAGATGTTATAACGAACCAGCAATGATATATAATAGACGTCCGCCCGACCAGCAGTAAGTAAATAAGTAGGTAAATAGGCCTATGTAAGAATTTATTTTATCATCCACAAGATGAATGCAGATACAGATGGCAAAGTGCCTAAATGAAATAAAAATGACATGTATTCAGCAAACGGGCTCGATTTTGTAATTTCTGGATTGTTTTTCATACATTCAATTACACAAACGGTAAGAATTCTCCAAAAACTAAATAGTGAGCAAGACTAGACCATGTATGTCTAGCATTAGCCTGAAGGGAAAGCACCATTGGCGACATTATTTCTTTGAACGTGTTACAAAGCCGTTGATTCACTTCGAAGACAGTTATGAGAAACACCAAACATCGTCAGTGAACTGGATTATTTTAGTCTATGTACCAACCCCTAAATCTGAAGAAAACTAAAGAATCAGTTTATTACATATGAATATGATTGGCGTAAATAACAACGGAACGTACGCTTAGTGAGCAGTGCGGCAACATTCATCATAATACAGTGGTGCAATTTTGTAGCAAACGCAGCAAGTTGCGTTGCGGCTAGAGAGACACTTCACTCGTTAGCTATCAATCATGCGCCTAGATTCAGATAACCTGTAGGTGGTTACTACTACTGTGGATATAAATATGATGCTAATGAGTTTCATAATTATACTATATTCCCTGGAGCTCAAAATGTTTTATAATCATAGAATAGCGCAATTTGACATTTATCAATACTTGGAAATTAACCGCAATTATACGGGTACCCATACAAACATTTTTTACTCATTGGTTTATTCGAAGTAACATAAATATATCAATTTATTTACCATGTTTAAATCCACAAATCCTGAAAAAAAAAGATTGACTGTGGAATAGGCGATGCAAAAAAAAAAAAAAATTTAATCACAGCCCAAAAGATAGATGAAAAAAAAATTTTATCCAAAACTTTGATAAAAAAAAATTTGCCGAAGAAAAGGGGGGAATTTTTGGTTTCACTTGTATAGCAAAAAGAAAATTTGTTATTTATCATTAGTGGGGAACCATTTCGCCTAATTTGTAAGTACAAAGTTGAAATTGTATTTTGGAGAAACCCTGGCATTTTATTTCTCATTGTTTGATACGCCAAAGGAAAATGTATTTTTTTGGGAAGGAGTTGTGGCATTGATTTCCCATGTGAATCGCAAATCAAAATTTTGGGTATTTTGATAGAGACGTTGCGTGAATTTCGTTTCCCATCGTGTTTCCCATTCAAAGAAATGTTTTATATTTCATTAAAGACCGGTTTAATTTTTTACATTTTTGATACGCTCAAAAAAAATTTATTTTACTCATTACAAACGATTGCGACAATTAACTTTTCCTTTTAATAGCATAATAAAAATTTGTATATTTCTCAAAGAATGGACATGTTTGCAAATTTACATTGGTTAAACAAGTAGAAAAGTTTATTTCTCATGGAGAAGACGGTTGCAGACATTTTGTTTCCATTTGTTATAAGAAGGGAAAATGTTTTGATTTTTTCTTGGGAAGACGTTTGGGAATTTATTTCTATTTTTAACGCATCAAAGTAAATGTTGTTATTTTCTTCTGGAGGAAGGTTGCTGGACATTTGACGTTCCCTTTTTGGTTATACGCATAAAGTAGAAATTTTTTATTTTTTATTGAGAGAAAGACTTTGTTTATGGACAGTTGACTTTTTTTTTTATTATGAAAGAGTGAAAATTTGTTATTTTTTCATTGGGAAGTACGGTTTGGACATTTTGTTTTTCTTTTGAGAAAGGGAAAATTTGTATTTTCTCATTGGAGGAAAGGGGTTGGAATTGTGATTTTTTCTCATTGTTTACGCAAAAGTAGATAATTGTTGTTTTTCTTCATTGGAGGAAACGGTGGGAATTTTTGAGTTTCTCATTGGTTATACCATAAATAGAAATGTTTGATTTTTCTCATTGAGAACGTAGTGGAAATTTTGGGTTTCCCCTGTGTTAACGCTTCATGGGGAAATAGTTTTTTTTTCCTTAAGAGAAAGTTTTTGTTATTTAGAGACGTCTCATTTTGATTTTCCCTTTGTTTAATAAGTGAAATTTTATTTTTTATTGGAGGAAGACGGTTGCTGGCTTTTGCTTTCTCATTGTGTATAAATCTAAGTAAAATGTTTGTTTTTTTCCTTGGAGGAGAGTTGCTGACTTTGACTTGCCATTGTGTTATACGCATCAAAGTGAAAATTTTTATTTTCTTCATTGGAGGAAGACGGTTGCTGGAATTTGACGTTTCCTCATTTTTTAGACAAAGTAGAAAATTTTTTTTTTGTTTTTTTGAGAACTTGGGGAAATTTTTGGGTCTATTGTTGTTTACCCCAAATAAAAGTTTTTTTTTATTGGGAAGACGGTTCGGAATTTTGATTCCATTGTGTATTCGCATAAAGTAAAAGTTTTTTTTTCATTGGGAAGGGGCGGGATTTTGAGTTTCCATTGTGTTTTACATCAAAGTAGAAAAGTTGTATTTTATGGGGGGTTGTGGAAACTTTGAGTTTTCATTGTTTTCTCAGGAGAAATGATTTTGTTTTTCTCATTGGAGGAAAGGTTGCGGAATTTGACGTTTCCTTCATTGTTGATACGAAAATGGAAAATGTTTGTTTTTTCTTCATGGAGGAAACGTTGGTTTGAGTTTCCTCATTGTTTATGCCAAAGTGGAAAGGGTTTTATTTTTCTTCGAAGAAAGGTTGCTGACATTTTGCCTTGGGATACGTGTGCATTTTAGTTTCTATTGTTTCCCAGGAGAAATTTGCTGGCATTTTGACGTTCCTCATTGTGTTATCCGCATCAAAGTAGAAAATGTTTGTTATTTTTTCATTGGAGGAAGGACGGTTGCTGACTTTTGACTTTTCCCCATTGTTTATACGTTCAAGTAGAAAATGTTTGTTTTTTTCATTGGAGGAAGCGGTGAGTTGATTGTATTTTTTATTGAAAGGAAATGGGATTTTGTTCATGGAGGTTTCCATTTAAGTAAAATGTGTTTATTTTCATAGTAGAAAACGGTTTGACTTTTGACGTTTCTCATGGTTATACGCTCAATTAGAAAGTTTTATTTTTTCATGGAGGAAAAAGATGTTTGTTTTTTTTCATTGGGTAACGCACAAGGAAATTGATTGTTTTTTTTCATTAGGGAAGTTGCAGAAATTGTTTCCTTTTGTTATACGCATAAAGTAGAAAATGTTGTTTTTTTTCTTTGAGAAGGGTTTAGCTACATTATAAAGTTTTTTTCTTTTTATACGAAAAGTGAAATTTGTTATTTTCCTATTGGGAAGATGGTGGAAATTTTGGGTTTTTCTTTTTTAGATAAAGGTTAATGTTTTCTTTCTCATTGGGAACGGTTGCTGGACATTTGAACTTTTATTTTTCATGATAAAGTGAATTGTTGAATTTGCTTTGATGGTGTTTCATTAAAGTAGAAAAGTTTGTTTTTTCTTCATGGAGGAAGGGGTTGCATGGACCATTTTTGTTTCCTCATTGTTTAACGCATTAATAAAATGTTGTTATTTTTTCCTTGGAGGAGACGGTTGCTGGATTTTGGTTTTCCATCATTGGTACGCTTTCAAAGTAGAAAATTTTGTTATTTTATTGGAGGAAACGGTTGCTGGCATTTGGTTCTCACTTGTTTACGTCAAAATAAAATGTTTGTTATTTTTTTCTTGGAGGAAGGAGGGTTTTGGGAATTTTGACGTTTCCTCTTGTGTTATACGCTCAAAGTAGAAAATGTTTGTTATTTTCTTCTTTTGGGGAAGACGGTTGCTGGAATTTTGACGTTTCCATTTGTTATACGCATCAAAGGAAAGTTGTTATTTTTTCATTGGAGGAAGACGGTTGCTGGACATTTTGACGTTTCTCATTGTGTATACGCATCAAAGTAGAAATTGTTATTTTCTCTTGGAGGAAGACGGTTGGGACTTTTGACGTTGCCTATGGTTATAGCATCAAAGTATGAAAATGTTGTTATTTTCTTCATTGGGGGGAAGACGGTTGCTGACATTTTGACGTTTCCCATTGTGTTTCGCACCCAAAGTAAAAGGGTTTATTTTCTTTTTGGAGGAAGACGGTTCTGGCTTGATTACCTATTGGGTTTACGCATCAAAGTAGAAAATGTTGTATTTTCTTCATTGGAGGAAGACGGTTGCTGGACATTTTGATGTTTCCTCATTGTGTATACGCATCAAAGTAGAAAATGTTTGTTATTTTCTTCATTGGAGGAAGACGGTTGCTGGACATTTTGATGTTTCCTCATTGTGTTATACGCATCAAAGTAGAAAATGTTTGTTATTTTCTTCATTGGAGGAAGACGGTTGCTGGACATTTTGACGTTTCCTCATTGTGTTATACGCATCAAAGTAGAAAATGTTTGTTATTTTCTACATTGGAGGAAGACGGTTGCTGGACATTTTGACGTTTCCTCATTGTGTTATACGCATCAAAGTAGAAAATGTTTGTTATTTTCATTCCTCTTTCTCTATTCGGCCGTATTCAGACGTTTTTTTACAAGCGAGTTAACGGACAAAAAAGAAATACGAGCTATTATTATTAATGGTTGTGATGTTGTCTTCGCATGAAAGTAGGGCACTGGGACATTATGCACATACGAAACTAGCTGAACATACATTCGAAGTATTAATTTGCATCTGAAATATTCCCTTACTGTTTGTCTAACGTCTGTGTTAAAGATACAGCTCGGCCGTGTCAAGGCGATATCATTTTTAACTAGAACAAGGCGTGTATAAAACTCTTATTAAATAAAATAAAATAAAAATTCGGCTCTTAACAGCTAGAACTTCTTTTTGAGCGAGCGTCTCCACTTGACTCTTGTGGCTCGAATGTCTGTTTTTTTTTCTGTTACTGCTTCGGTACAGGTCGCACCGTTTCTCTGATCGACCTGAAATTTTGCACACATGTACGTACTACCTAGACGGATTGCTGTATAGTTTTTGAACAAAATCCGATCGTTGGTTATAAAAAATTTTAAAAATTTTAAAAAATAAAAAAATAAAAAATGTACCGATCGTTATGAAATTTTGCAGGGTCAATAAGTACAACATTCTCTCCTTTTTTACAAATTTTCAGCTAAATCGGTAAAGACCTTAAGTAGTGTAGATAGAAATAACATTTTTAACAAAAGTAACGTTACCATGGCAACGAAAAGTCGCACGAGAATTCAGAAATACTATCGAGGAAGCAGTGTTTTATTTGTTATCAAAGAGTTAAAATAGTTTTCCCAAAGAAATGATGTCAAGGTCCTCTAGATGGTGGTGGATTTTATCCATTCTCTCCTATTTTACAAATTTTCAGCTAAATCGGTCAAGACCTTAAAGACTTATTGGTAAATATGTAACATTATGTGAATGTCGTACTCGGGTCGTGTTGCACGTACCGGTGCTCGCTCAACAACGCGACGGGACTTTAGCGTTCTCCTAGTGGTATTAATAATAATAATAATAATAATAATAATAATAATAATAATAATAATAATAATAATAATAATAATAATAATAAATTATAAAACAAGCAGAAGAGTTCCAGCTAGATGATGGAAATAGGATTGGAATAATGGACGATAACGATGTATACAAATATTTAGGATTCTCTCAAGCTGCCAGAATTGAACATAAAGTTATGAAAGCAAAATTGATAGATACATACAAGAAACGACTAAAGTCTATCCTCAAGACGCAACTAAACGGTAAAAACAAGATCACAGCAATAAATACATATGCTGTACCAGTACTGACATATTCATTCGGAATCATTAAATGGACGCAGACAGACATCCACGCGTTGGAAATATTAACTCGTACTACACTTACCAAACACAGAATACATCATCCTAAATCAGCAATAGAGAGATTGACACTTCCAAGAGAAAAAGGAGGACGGGGCCTAATTGATCTGAACAACTTATATTATAAACAAATAGACATTTTAAGAAAATACTTTTTTACAAAGAGCAACCAAACCACACTGCATAGGGCTGTGGTGCTAGCTGACAAATCATTAACTCCACTCAATCTAGCAAACGAAAATGTCAATCTACAAGGGAAACTCATAACTGACGCTTCAAAAGAGTTACGTCTCTCAGAAAAGACCCTACACAAGAGACATTATGATGAACTACACAAAGGTCACGTAGATATTAAAGCATCAAATAGGTGGTTAAACAACGGGGAACTATTTGGAGAAACAGAAGGTTTTATGATGGCTATTCAAGACAGAGTGATTGCGACGAACAATTATAAAAAATACATAATACAAGATGCGACAGTAACGATCAATGTAGAAAATGTAGTGCAAAGGGTGAAACAATCGAACACATCATATCCGGGTGCAAGTCACTATGTCAAACAGATTACCTCTACAGACATAACCAAGTAGCTAACATTATTCATCAAAAACTAGCAATCAAGTACAACCTCATTGACACACACACACCTTACTACAAATACAAACCAGAGAAAGTACTAGATAGTAAAGATTACAAATTATATTACGACCGCACAGTTATAACAGACCAAACGATACATCACAACAGACCGGATTTAATAATAATTGACAAGAAGAAACAAGAAACTACCCTTATCGACGTTGCTGTCCCAATGTGCCATAACGTCGAGACCACGTGGAAGAAAAAAATTGACAAGTATAGTGAACTTGCAATTGAGATCAAGAAGATGTGGAAACAGAAAAAGGTAAATACAATCCCATTCATTATATCAGCCAACGGCATCATACCGAAGAAGCTACATGAAAGCATTAAACAACTAGATCTTCAACCCAATGTATACATCGAGACTCAAAAGGCAGTAATACTCAACACGTGTAGAATAGTTCGTAAATTTCTAAACTAAGAATGATACTTCGAGATTTCGAGACAGCTTCCATCCTGACATGGTTTTCGTGGTTTCCCATAGTCTGAAGAGCAAATGCTAGGATGGCGACGAGAAATCGGCCACGACCGTACACAGCAGAAAGAAAACATCATCTACAAACAATATTACAATTTATAAATGACTTATTTTAGTTAGAGTTAAGACAAAAGTAATAATGTATGTAATAGGTACACATGGAAGTACTTGACGTAAGTCCGTACAACATGTTAGCTCCGGTTTTAACCGAGTTTTAAATACATCCAATAAAATAATAATAATAATAATAATAATAATGATGGTGTGTTCTTTATAAGTATGGTACAATTTAATAAAATTGTACCCAGAGCTTAAACATGGCGATGGGCCATTTAGAAATGTTGGTTGCAAGCCAATAACGTGTAACAACTCTTTGATCTGATCAACAAACGATGTCACATAATTGATTTATCAGACGTGCTGTTTTGTACCGCGTTTATCAAAACAAATTGTATTTAGAATCATTTAATTGATTACACACTTTTTTTTTACAAACAAGTATAGTGAGAACAACCGTGACCCCTCGCATAAAATATTCCTATGAAATTAACATTACGAGTTGCTTAACATAAGTATTTTGATTAGTATCCGAATTAAATGCCACATTCGATGGACTAGATTTAATAACAACAGCAACTAAATAAAAATATGTATATGATATATTAGGTAGTCAAGAAATCAAATCAAATACTAACGAATATTAGAAGGAATCTGAATCAGTGAGACATAATAATTTATGCCATTAAATGTTATTCTTACCTTCTCCAAATGGTATATTTATTCCACAAAATCATTAATGTTAAGGAAATAAATAGAAGAAATAGAAGTGTTTTCACTTTGAAAGTGACGTCTATTTCAGAAATTGAATTTTGCTCTGGGATTCCATTGCATGATGTCATCGATTCCAAATCAGTTTGTATTGCTGAATATGTTATAGACGCTCAATAAATAAATAAATGCGCATTGAACAATATAAAAAAGAACGGATTCTGACATCAAATATTAAAGTTTCTTAATTGTAATGTGGTGTGTAGTTGTGTAACGTGGACTGTGTGGAAATGTGGTTGGAGGAGTCAAACATACTTAAGATATAACGTAATAGTGAGTTAACAAAAGAAGTATCGTTTATAGTAGAAACAATTTCAAGGCATTATCAATAATACAGAATAAAAAATTAATTTAGAGCAAGGTATAGAAGGGACTCAGTAAAGGATTACCATATATAGCTAAAACAAAAACAAAAACTAATGCACAAGCACAGCAAGTGGTCAATAAACACAGACTAAAACATACAACTTATCCCTTATTCAAACAATTTATTCTTACAAGTTGCGTCACTGTCATAGAACAAGTCCGGGTTGCCGTTGGATAATGTAAAAGCTTCATTAAAAGAGGAAAATGTTCTCGTGGATGGCGAATTTTTTGCTAGATTATTACGCATACGGTGTAGGAAAGACCCCCTCACCGGAACATTAAAACTTAGTTTAGACAACAATATTGGCGTATTGATAAAACCATTGGCTGTATTGAAACAACTTGCGATGAAGATGAGATATGGAGATCAAACACACTTTAAGTTCAAGTTCAACTTCAACTTCAACTTCAAGTTCTTTATTCATCCGTTGATTCATATAGGATACAAATATGGATTTCGTCATGTATATAACTAAGATTAAAGTAGGATAATACATAGAATAAAATATAATAGATAGAGAATAATAAATAACTAGATAAATAAATTCACACACAAAGAATAACAGTGTTCAACGTATAACTACATAAACAGGTAATGAGTATATATACAGAGTGAATGTACAAAATGAATGTATAGTAGGAAAACGCTAAAGTCCCGCCGCGTTGATGGATGAGCGTTTTTGTAAGTTTTTAGTTTGCGTGGGACCACTTTTCCTTTGCAAGTGCTTTGTGAATGCATTGTAGGTGATTGTTGTCGAGTTTCAAATGTTACTTGTTAATGGTTATTATAAACCTCAAAAAAACTCATATCAAAACCTTTATTATATGAATTCTGGCTCACTTTTTCAACTTTTTCTTTCAAAAGGTACTACATCACCATAACCTTAATGTTCATGTGAAATATGAATGTTGTAGCCCCACCCGTTTGGTCACAATCGGCCCAAATGTCACGAAAATATCGCACTAAAAATCGAAAAAAATCGTAAAAGTACGTTTATTTTATGGGTTCTGGTTACCTTTTTCAACTTTTTTTTTCACAAGGTACTACATCACCATAACCTTAATGTCCATGTAAAATATGAACTTTGTAGCCCCACCCGTTTGGTCAGAATCGGCCCAAATGTCACGAAAATATCGCACTAAAAATCGAAAAAAATCGTAAAAGTGCGATATTCATGAGAAATATTTCTCCGATTGAACCCAAAAACGTGGCACGTCTAAGTTCAGAGATTTCGAAGGTCCTGTCAAATTTTCATCAAGATCGCTTATGCCGTTTGCCCGGAATCGTGCGAACAAAAAAAAAAAAAAAAAAAAAAAAAAAAAAAAAAAAAAAAAAAAACAAACACACAAAAAAACATTGGAGCTAAATTTTTTGAGGGGTCAGTGAAATTGAAGTTTTCGCTTCGCTCGCTACGCTCGCTACGCTCATCCAATAATGAATGTACAAAAGTATTTGCAAGTTATGCAGAGAAGTACTCTTGGAGGGAGTAGTAGCTTTGGGATAGGAGGAAGATTTAAAGGAGGTCATGGAGGGGGAATTTATGCTGTTGATGGGAAGCTTGTTGGAGATTATGTCATAGTAGACTGATATCCATGACTACGTCTCGGATATAGTTGTATATTTGCCTAGTATTTGATTCTTCCACTTCCAGAGCTTACTCAGTCAAAAGTTCATTGTTTATTATAATGCATTAGTAAGATCGCGCATTTGATCACTTTTTCGATTTATTTATTTATTTTATTTATTATTTATTTATTTATTTAACGTTATC
>JAMZAV010006728.1:0-33555 GCA_024449915.1 Sweltsa coloradensis | reverse complement strand
TTAAATACCAAACACATTATATTATCCTGGGTATTGTTTACAGCAGCCTTCCTTAATCACGCTCGTAATTGCAGGTTTCCAAGTATTGACCATCTCGTTGAGTTCCACTCTACAAGACAACTTCTTGCTAAAATAAGGGCGAAATGCGTGCCTAGGCTACCAGAAACTCTTGCTGATTACGGCAATGTAATTGGATCCCCTAAGTGGGTTAGACGCTACCACCAGGGCCACCACAACGTTTTGTCCATTAAGTAATTTAAGGAGAGGCCAATGCAATGACAACTGTTGTCTTCTGCAACACTTCGATGGTGAGGGAACTTGCCAGAGACGAGCGCTCGGAGATGCACGCAGACCACATGATATCTGCCAGCGCTTCACTATTAACATTATGTATAAGTATTATGTATTATGTGTGCAAGGTCCTAGAGCGCATAATTAAAAGAAGGCTAGATTGGTGGTGCAAAGTCAATAACATCTACGCCAGAAGTCAATTCGTATCCCGAATTGGACGCTCGACTATCGATAGTCTTCACATACTCAATAGTGAATTCAACATGCCTACGCCCGAAGAAATACCTAATAGTCACCACAATAGACATTCAAAAAGCCTATGACAATGTTCAAATTCACATACTAATTAAACAAGCTCCAAAAGATCGGGCTACCAGATCATATGATAAATAACCCAAATTGTACTGTGTGTCAAGCATTAGGAAGACGTAATCAAATATTTCTGGAATGCCACGTATGCCACAATAAAACACATCGAGCATGCACTGACTTGTCTTTGACAGCATATAATTCAATCAAGAGAGGAAATATTAATTGGGTTTGCTGGCAATGCACTATGCCAAATATGGATGATTCTTATTTCGATAATTCAGCTACTGCAATCTTGGACAACTCCAGCGGGGATGTGCCATTGAAAAATGTGGGAGGGAAACTGACCTGTCTTAGTTTCAATGCACGAAGTCTAAAGAATACTAAAAGGCAACCTGACATAGCAGCATGGCTAGATATTCACAATCCAGACATTATGACCATTTGTGAAACCTGGTTGAATGATAGTGTGGGTAATGGTGAAATTCTCCCAAATGGTTATATAATATGCAGGAAAGACAGGGTTGTTGGGGGTGGAGGAGGTGTTTTGGTGGCAGCTCGGCCGGAGTTGAAGCCAACTCGCATGTCTTGTTTTGAAACAACGGCTGAAGTAGTCTGGGTTCAAGTTACAATCGATAATTCTAACGTCTTAATAGGATCAGCATACAGACCGCCAAAAGCATCCCAACATGTTAATGAAGAACTATTAACGTCTTTGAAGCTAGTTCAAGACCACCAACATGAATACTCTGCAATTCTACTATTAGGAGACTTCAACATCGCTGTTAAATGGAATTGTACTCCTCCAACAGCTGAAAATAATCTTGCGGAATCGTTTCTATCTTCTTTTTATGACCTATTTCTTCAACAGTTTGTGACAGAACCAACCCGTGTAACAGTGGCAAAAGAGTCAATTCTTGACCTCGTTTTGTGTAATAATCCTAATTTAATTGACAATGTACAGACAATCCCTGGAATTAGTGATCATCTGGCAGTAAAAGTTGAACTGTCTCACAAAAAAGTCATTACCAAAATGTTATCTAAGAAGAGCTTTAATTACAAAAGAGCAAATTGGGACCTTCTTAACGAACTTATAGCTGAACGGATGCCAACTTACTTTAACAATGATATAGAAACTTCTTGGCAGGAATGGAAGAGAGTCTTCTGGGATTGTGTAAATGATACTATACCTACTTGTACATTCAATGGAAGGCAACGGGTTCCGTGGATTAGCAAGAGTATTGTTAGAAACCTGAAAACACGGGATAAATTGCATAAAACATGGAAGAAAAGTGGTAATGATCAAGACTGGCACAACTATACCACACACCGGAACAAAGTTAAGACTGAAATACGCAATGCCCACAATAAATACATTTGGAATTTATCCACATCTAATTCTAAACAATTATGGAAATATATACATTCTAAAAATGGATCTTCAGCTCCTCTCCATTTTAAAGTCCATGGCGTGCTTGAATCGAACCCTAAAAAGTTATCTGAAGCATTTAATAATAATTTCAAATTAAATTTTACTCCTGCTTCTGATGGTGCAACTGAATCACCAGATATTTACCAAAATACTGTGCCGCTAGAAACACCACGAATCATACACAGTACAGTGAGAAGGCACTTAAAATGCCTAGAGTTGATTCAGCTACAGGCCCAGATGGTATTCCTCCAATGATACTTAGAATGTGTGCGGCATCTGTGTCACCATCTTTATGCAATATATTTAACCTATCTCTTTACTTGGGGAAAGTCCCTTCAGACTGGCGTGTAGCAAATGTAATAATTTTCGATTTAAATGGGCAACAGAAGATGGTACGCGATACCTCAAGTGTAACAAAACGGGGTGTATTGTGCGATGCGTTATAAAACCACTTCGGAACGTTTTCAAAGAGCCAGCCGTCGGAAGTCCAGTTCATACCTATCCTGCAGTGCTGCAGAAGGAGGACAACCTACTCTTCAAACAGCCATTGAAACGGAGAGTGTCATCGATGTCTGGTGGACTGCGAGGCAACTTTGACGCCGAAAGCGAGGTGATAGAATTGGATTGGATATTGCTTAACGTCTCATATTTATGCAACTTGGCCTATCGAGACGAAGAGAGGGACGTAAGGGATGACGCAGGGGGACAAAGGGTGGACAGGCCTGTGCTGGTCAGAACCAGCCACAAGTGTATGGGGAGGGCAGGGGTTCCCCCACGTCGTGGTCGTCTCGGTCTGTGTCATCATCCGTCCGTGTTGTCATTGTCGTCGCCGTCGGGGAGGTAGTCAAAGGGAAGGGGAAAGTCCCCGACGACGACCCAGAGCTCGCCATTAGATTCAGGGAGAAAAACTCCCCTAATCACGGGCCAAACCACGAGAAGGATGGGAGTTGGGATTTGATGGCCCAGGATTGGATAGAGGTGATAGAAACAAACAAATCAAATTCGAGTATTATTTAGATAAAATCTGTGGCTAAGTGCTAGGCAGCATGGTTTGGTAAGTGTCCAAGGTGGGATTGCCCCATTTGATTTATAGAAAACATGGAGAAGTGTAATGTGTGCGGGTGTTGTAGTAATGCCAGGGTGCGAATGCGGTGCCTACCGGGGGGGTTTGGTCAAGAGTTTTGTATTAAAAGAAATGCATTCACAATAATTCATGTTGACAGACAATAAGCTGGTTTTGAGCTCAGAATTGTTTGTAATGTAAATAAATAGTATATATGCACCGCAAAAATACCTTCAGGTAATAACCTGGAAGCTCGCAAAAAATACAAGCAGGCAGAAGAGGATTCAGACCTCCAACTATTAGACATTAATAAAAACCCAAAACGCAACACTTAGGCCTAACCTATAAAAGTATTCAACCACAAATCCGACGATTACCTTCAGCTTGACACTGACGGTGAGATATCCGAGTGGATGAAGATCAAGATGAACGACATGACATCCGCATTTCCCCAAGGATGAAGGATAATTATAGATAACATAATTTGAGAATGATATAATTAAGCTTAATTAAAAAGTTGTGTTGTATAAATAGACACTATTGCTTACAGCCTATCAACCGGCAACAGACAACGGTCAGGGGGTGAATATTCATCGTATTCCCTCACACTGACACCGATACTGCACATTCAAGAAGTGGTCGGAAGCTGTGAGCAAAGTTGGCGTAAATGTGTGGAACATGTGAAGAAAGTGGACAAAACGTACACTAATTTCGATCGTAAACACGATGATCATGACATTGTCATCCGATTAGCCAAGGATACTTCAAGTGAGGAATTAATAAGGAATAAATAATGAAATTAATGTATCAAATATAAAAAAGTGGTGGGGGAAAAAAATTAAGAACAATTATTTTGAAAATAACAACATTTTTGTGATTTTTGTGAAGAAGACTTGGTGTCTCCAAGTAAAGTTGAAAAAGTTGGATGGTGGCTAACAGTAAATTCATAAAACAGAAAAAAAGAGATGAAAATAGTTTTAGAGTTGCTATTTTTGGGACTATTCAGAAAGTTGACAAATAATTCATAATGTAATTTACAAAAGATAGCTCGTGTTTTAACACCAATGGTTCTCTGGCCAAAAGGGAAAAAGATTTTCGTTAATTAACATGCCATGCCAACCCGTTTCCTAAGGTTCCTAAGGTCGTTCTCGATAAAACAAAAATTTGTCACAGAGAAGAAAAGATGCTAGCGGTGCAGAATCCTTATCTCCCCTCACTACCACGAGGAAAAAATTACAATTCAGTTTTAAGTATGTGACTCGCCATCGGGCTTAATAAAGTTCGTCAGTAGGGCTTTTTGGGACGAGCCAGTGAAAAGGGCCATTTTTAATCAATGGGACTTAACTCACAAGCTCATACCGTACCACAAAGCTAACATGTTCGACAAGAGGTTTTAATTGAGACCCAACACCAACAACAAAAACCCACCACAGAAAACAGCACCACTATAGTGTGTCAAGCCTCTAATCTAGCACTGAACAGAAGCTAACACCGACCAAACATAAACTGCACAAACTGTTTGAACGGAATAGACGGAGAACAACACTGTGATCACAAACGCTTTACTGAGTAGGATCAGACATTCTCTTAAAATAAAGGACGGTCTAAACTGACACCACATCCAGAAGAAACAGAAGCCAACGGCATGTGCTGTAGAGTCCGAACAAGAGCGGAAAAAAGCACAGCACATAAACCGTGTCAAGGATCTAATCTCACATTGAACAAAACCTAGCACTTTCTGAACATCAACTCCTCAGGCTGCACGGACCGAACAGACTGAGTGCTTCTCTGACAAGCAGAATACAATAAAGAGAGAACTAAACCTTTCAGTCTGGACTGAACAGACAACCCCTGAAGTGACAAAACATTAAATAGAGTGATGAATGAGAACGAGGACACAGCAAAGACTTAACAAGCAACACATAAACTTGACATGGGCACTGATAACTCTACTGTTGAGTTGCCCTAAAACAACACTACTAACAGCAGCAACAGAACTAACTCTATGTAGTGGAGGCCAGAGTGGGACCAGACCGAAGAACACGGACAAAACACGTCCGCCTGAGACAAGAACAACAGACCGACTGCAAGGCTTTCTGCTGTGCTGTGTGCATGCGGTGCAGGTAGAAGTCAAAAGGTGCGGGGCGGCGAGGTCATATCGAAGCTGCACTCAAGGGACATTTATTTTTATCAAAATCGTGTTGATGACAGTGGCGCATTTTGCTTTTAAGTGTGTAATTAATTGGTTGTAGATAATATATGTATATATGTAGTGAGGTTTAATCGTGACAACACTATATTGTTGCAGATATCACCCTTTTCAGGATTTTTCTTTTACTATGGACTAGCTGTTTAAAATGGTGCATTTTTCCTCAAAAGCAATACTTGTAAATAAATACCGTTGCCATAAAATCGATCGCCGTTGGATTGCCTTCATTGCATTGCTGTATGAATAAGTCATAAGTTAGCAATTTTTATCCAGACGAAACTTTTGAGTCTGTAAATCTTTTAGCACGAGGAGGTTAAAAAATTATGTGAAATGTTTCAGTGTTTAACATACTGGTAGGTCTGTTTATTGCAAATAGAACAATACATCTGTCCTTGTAAATCGTACCCAGAACTTATTAACCTATAGGGGAGGCATACCCTATTCAATTACCTAATTGTTGTCCGTCAATATATATTAACAGCACACCAGCACAGTTGCATTATTCTGAAACGTCCGATAGCGGTTAAAAGGTGTGGGTCGTCGAGGACAAATCTATACAACAAAAAACAGCACAGATACCAGCACCACTATAGTGTGTCATACCTCTAATCTCGCACTGAACAGAAGCTAACACCGACCAAAGATAAACCGCACAACCTGTGCGGACGGAATAGATGGAGAACAACACTGAGATCATAAGACGATCTACGAGTAGCAAAAAACCTTTCAGTCTCGCCAGAACAGACATTCTCTTACAGGTAACAGACATCTAGCTTAACACTTTCAGCAGGCATGCTATATTTATTAATTTACAAAGGTATGCCTGGGATCTTGGTAGTGTATGCCTCTCTAGGGTGGTTGTGGGTAGACAAAAAGTCCTATTAGGCCTAAGCCTGTCTAGCCTTTTAGTAGCTATATTTTTAATTTTTCAATAATATGCTAACTCTGGTGAATCATGTTTGCAGCATTTCCTTTCCGATGAGTATTTCGACTCACCCAATGAGGACATTTTGGGCGACCCAGCCGATGAGGAGGAAGTGGCCGTACCAGCCCTTGAAGATGAAATGGATGGAGGAGATGGACTATCTGTAAGTCTACCACCGGTAGTTATTGCTGACTTAATAAAGGATCGTTCTTCAGAAGGAGATGGAGAATCAGACATTATTGAAGTGCAGCCTCCAAAGAGGAGAACCAAGAAGTGTGCAAGGGATAAAAGAACGTGGCTTGCAAATAAACGCCTGCAAAAATGCCAAGCTGGCGAAGGCTATGCATCTGTACGAGGTAAGTTAGTTGGTACTAAGAGGGTGGGAACAACAAAAAATTGTCTTACAGCTTGCCGATACAATTGTAGTTAATTCATTTCTGGCGATGAGTGTACTTTTATTCATAATAAATATTACTCTGTAAAAAAGAATGAAAGGCGTATGTTTATTTGTTCGAACACTGTCAAGACCTTAAAAAGTCGACCCACGACCAAAGCACAGTCTCATAGAAAATTTACAATTTAGTATAACTTTTGCGTAAACAATGACAACATTTAAGTGTGTCGTGAATTCTATCTTGGTACGCTAGTTATCAGTCAATCACCAATCTATGTAGCCCATAAGGGGAAGGACGCCACAACTGGAATACCGTGTTCCAGCTTACAAGGAAAACACAAAAAAAATGTCACTGAAACCGACAAAAATAAATTCTGCCAACATATTAATTCGTTTCCTAAGGTTAGCTCTCATTATTGCAGCAGCAACACAAAGCGAGAATATTTAGAATCAACTCTAAATATTTCTCAGATGTACCAATCATATGTGGTACAACAAAATGCGCAAGGTAAAATCGCAAACAAAGACATTTACAAAGGCAAGGTCCCAGGCATAGCCGTAATCTCACACGCCGAAGAGAAAGTAGGCAAAGGCATAGTACGTCCATTAAGAAACAAACCGAACGTTATAGTTAATTCGCAAAACACAAATCCGTCGATAAATGTACAGCCGAAGCCGGTTGGAAAACTGTTTTTGATAAAATCCTTCAGAAGCCGGAATGGCTCTTAAAGCGACCCGCAGGAGATCGCTCCCGTTCAAATTATGATGTATATTACCAGTTAGTTTTGCCCTCTCATAGCTATAATCTCTTTCGTTTTGTGCGTCACTTACTATCTTATTAAACCAAGGGTATTTTAAGCTTCGATTAGATACAACTCTCTATTTACCCGGGGCAAATATGTTAGACTGCAACAATATTTTTAAAAAAGTTATTTGCTACACTATCTACATTATCAGAGTTCAATAGCCAGTCTTATCTATTAGAACATTTTGAGATTATCCTTGTATTAGTATAATCTCGTTTTCTAATAGTATGCATTCTCTTTCTTCTGGCCAGAGGACCATTAAAGTTAAAACACGAGCTATCTTTTGTAAACTACATTATGGAAATATTTGTCAAACTAACTCTTCTTAGAAATTTTAAAAGAAATTTTAGTAAAACAGGTAAATGATATTTATAAATTAATTGAACCTAACACTGTTCTTAGGTGGGGAAAATAAGTTTTTAATTATGTTGCAATATTCGAAAAGTTCACTTTTCTTCGACATGCAGACATTTACAAAAATACAAACATCTGAACAAACAATAACCACAGCTATGTGGATGAAAAATTAATTGTATTAGTTAGTTGTATTTTTAAGTAATTTAACAAGGTGAAAGAAAAACATTTACAAACGATCTATCCCTAGCTTTAATTTATGACAAAACAACTAGGTATAAAAAATAAAGTAGTTATAGGCTTGATAGATAATTGGTTGTTAGTTGAAAGTTCATTGTTTGAATCGTGTATTTCAGAAAAGGCGTAAGTCACGTTTTAGACGAAAATGAGTTAGAGGCTATTTTCATATCTCTCAATGTAGGCCTTCATTTTGGTGCAGAAAGGGCGAAAGTCCAGCTCTTTCATATGGTAAAATATTGTTGATCAAGTTGAGTTGTATTGCAGAAAGGCCGCTAGTCCAGGACTTGCGCCGTTTCTGCAATACATGCTGCGCCATCGCTGGGTAAAGCTAGAACACTGCTTGTGGCTATGATATTCAGAGCTTTCTAAATTGAAATAAAAGAACACCACATCGTTGTTGGATGAGCGTAGCGAGAGAAGCAAAGACTTCAATTTCACTGGCCCCCTAAAAAATTTAACTCGGGTGTTTTTTTTTTTTGTTTGTTTGTTTTTTCTTTTTTTTCTGTATTTTTGTCTGTTTGTTCGCTCTCTACCGGGCCAACGGCATATGCGATCTTAATGAAAATTGTAGGGGACCTTCGAAATTTCTGAACTTAGACTTGCTACGTTTTTGGGTGCAATCGAAGAAATATTTCTCATGAATATCATACTTTTACGATTTTTTCCGATTTTTAATGTGATATTTCCGTGATATTTGGCTCGCGACCGGGCAAATGGCTACTCCAATCATGATGAAACTTTATGGGATCGTTTGAAATCATTAAAATTAGATATGTTATGATTTTAGGGACATTTAAAGAAATATTTCTCATAGAAATCGTACTTTTCCGATTTTTTTCCGATTTTTTCCCCGAAAATTTCGTGATGTTTGGGCCAATTATGACCGAACGGGTGGGGCTACAACGTTCATATTTTACATGGACATTAAGGTAGTGGTGATGATTGCTTTCTGAAAGAAAAAGTTGAAAAAGTTAGCCAGAATCCATAGAATAAAGGTTTTAAATATGAGTTTTTTAGGTTTATAATAACAATTAACAAGTAACAATAGAAACTTGACAACAATAAACCTACAATGCATTCAAAAAGCAATTGCAAAGGAAAAGTTGTCCTACTCAAACTTACAAAAAAGCTCATCCGTAAAACGGGCGGATTAAGCATTTCCAAAGTTGATATAAAAAAAGTGTTGCTGTACATTGACGAAGGTCATCGTGATTTCTTTAACACGATTCTGTTGTGGCCAGTGCGCGAGTAAAAGAAGAAGCTGGATACCCATAGTGGTATTTGTACACACATAAGTTTTCATTACTCTACTTGCAAATTTTTATGTTTCAGGTTACATATTGTACACGATACTTACCTAATAATAAAATTAATAATACATCAATTTGTGGCTTCAACGAAATTATTTGTAATGTTTTGAGAAATCTTGTATGAATGTATTGCAGAAAGGGCTTTGTCCATCATCTTCAGACCCTTAAAACATACCCTTAAATTGCCAATAAAAAATTCATATTGTATAAAAACCATCATTTTTTTAACATAAAATGCAATCATAAAAAAGGGGTATAAAAAAAAAATCCTAAGGAAAATAAACAGTTTTTTGCATTTATCTCAAAACTATGCCAGTGGACTTACGCCCTTTCTGAAATACACGACCCGTTAATAAAAAATAATAATGATAAAATATATTTAATTACAAAGAAAGCATTTTTAGTTTGAATTTTGTTGTTATTATTCTCGTAGATTTTTCAAACCTTGTTAACTACTTTCCTCGACGGGTAGAGGATATATTGGTGATTGATTGATTGGATTTTCCCTTAACGTTTCATAATTATGCACTTGGCTAATCGAGACAAAGGGGAGGGTTGGGTAAGAGGTGACGCGGGGGGACAAGGGGTGGACAGGCCGTGCTGGTCAGAACCAGTCACAAGCGTTATGGGGGAGGGCAGGGGTTCCCCCACGTCGTGGTCGTCTCCGTCTGTGTCATCATCCGTCCGTGTTGTCATTGTCGTCGCCTTCGGGGAGTAGTCAAAGGGAAGGGGAAAGTTCCCGACGACGACCAAGAGCTCGCCATTAGTTTCAGAGAGTAAAACTCCCTAATAAACGTCCCGAACCACGAGAAGGGTTGCGAGTTAGGACTATGTTCGGCCCCTTTAGTTCGATTGGGCAAGGCATTGTAAATTCTGGGTTACAGAAAAATCCGCATGGCGTTGTCCTAGTTGCGACATTTTTCCGTGGTAGGGAAAGATTGCCACGGGTTGTTTGTCTTGAAACTGTGGTTTAAAATTGGTGTTGATCGGTATTTTACTGGTAGATTAAACTTGAAATACCTTATTCAAGATTATTTAGACATATAGTTGCCATATATCCAATACACGGCTTCTGCAAAGTAAGGGTAGAGTACAATTGTCTTTACATAGTAGTATTTTAAGTATTAATTTCTAGCCACTTCTGAAACATAACTCCTCACGCTGTACGGACGGAACCGACGAAGCACAACTTTAAAGATGCCGAGCACCCGCTTCTCTGACAAGCAGGCAGAATAAAGAGGGAAACAGAGAGCCTTCCAGTCTGGACACAACAGATAACCTCTTGAAGTGAACAAAGATGAAACAGAATGATGAATGAGAAACGAGGACACAGCACAAGACTTGAACAAGCAACACATACAGCAGCAACAGAAGCTAACTCTGTACTGTGGAAATGTGGAGGCCCAATGAGACGAGAGCGGGGAAAGCGCGCACAACAAAACGTCCGCCCTAGGACAAGAACAACGGCCCGACTGCGAGGCGAGGCTTCTTCTCTGCTGTGTACGACTGTGCGTGAAAGGCAGTAGTCAAAAGGTGCGGGCGGCGAGGGCATATCGAAGCTGCACCCCAAATTGAATTAACGTTTTCAAACATGTGGTGGACAGTGGCGCATGCGTTTTTAGGTGTGTGATTAAGTGGTTTTAAGTAATATATTACTAAATGTAGTGAGGCTAATCGTGACGACGCTATATTGTCGCAAAATATCACATTTTCATCCCATTTTACTTTATTATGGACCAACTGAAAACATAGTGCACTTCACTTCAAAATCAATACTTGTAAATAATACAGTGGCCTAGCAAAGGTAGTTATATCCGTTTCTCTCATTCAACTCTTCCAATTAAATTAAAATTCACCGTTATTAATGAACCTCTCAACAATTCCAAATCTATCAAACTTTCAGGCATTATCTTGACTAATAATCTAAAGTGGAACTTTAACACTGACACTGGTAGATCTTCTAAAGCTATATGGGCTCCTAGAAAGCAAGGTGCACACTCGCAGAACAGTGTACGTAAATTAACAAGACACAAATACAATGAACCACAAATAAATAGTTTTAAGACATTTGTAGTGTATGTAGCGCGCATGCGCGATGTATGTTCAGTATGTTGGGACGACTGGAAAATAAACATGACTACTCTCTAGGTGCAGTGTTGACGTATTGTGCTACCGCCTCCTCAGTTAATCATTTACAGTTGGCGACGTAGGAAAACTAAAAAAAAGTGTTTCGATTAAATTCGCGGGTGAGTAGTGTGGTTTCATCCTGATTAAATTCGGTTCTCGCTCAGTTTAAAATACGTTTCCCCGATGGGACAAAAGACCCCGGGCGTCAATCAAGCCGTTCGGGCCCGGCCCAGATACAAGCATTGCTTCTCTTACAAGCATTGCTTCTCTTAAATGGGACAAATGGCGGAGGTCTCTCAACCTCACCATGGAGGCATGGCATTTTTTTAACATGTTGGGAGGTATGGCTGCCTATGAACAGCAGGAGGCAAATCTTCTCACTCAAAGACAGAGTGCTGGCATCTGATTAAACAGCAACCCATTTGACTTACCAGATCAGCCTTTGTTAAACTGTACCATCTACCGCAACCAGTTGTAGATAATATTATTAAAGCCATTTGCCCAAGCATGCCAGAGACTAACAGAAGTCATGCGATTTCTGTCGAGAGCAAGGTCTGTAGCCTTATACTTTAGCCTAGATTTATTGAGGTAACCTAGGCCTAGACCTAGGTAGGCCTATAGCCTAGATCTCATTCTTACATTTGGCATGGACTTTGTGTAGGCTAGGCCTAGGCCAATGATTCAACCCTTACTCAAAGACACGCCAAATATATGCCGTAATTCGGCAAAGACAATTACTGTGTTGTTGTAGGTCCTTGCCGCTTTAAGTTTTTTTGCCTCTGGTTCATACCAACGGGTAGTTGGACAAGACTTTAATCTGGCAATGAGCCATACAATGATAAGCCAAAGTATTAAAGAGGTGAGCCATGCCATCAATGACAGGCTTCTCAACCAATGGATTCGTTTCCCAATGGAAAGGGCAGAACGAGCTAATATTAAAGCAAGGTAAGTCTCTAGAAAGCAGGCAGGCTTTTTCAACTCCTGTCACCTGTCACGCATCAAATCCTACCTACTTACCATCTGCAGTCAATCACAAAAAACAAGCCACGTTCTAGTTTTTAGGTTCTACACATCAACAGGGATGCCAGGTGTAATTGGCTGTGTTGATTGCACCCACGTTGTACTAGTGCGCCCAATAGAGCACGAAGAAACATATGTTAATCGAAAAAAATTCACTCGAAGAATGTTCAGGCTGTAAGTAATATGTGCAACTACTGTTGCACACAATTGTTTAATATTATTTAGCCAATTTTGCGAGCCGTTGTTTTGTTTAATTAGTAGTGAACCCTTTTTTAACTGATTTAGATATGCAAACTACGAATGCGCATCCTAAAACATTAACGCTCAATACGGCGGTTCAACAAATGATTGCGTTTATTTGGCGTAACTCCCGCGCCAAACACGAGCTGCAACTTTGCTACAATGTGAATCGAGAACTAGGAGAGTGGCTGCTAGGAAGGCTACGCTTTCGTTTTACAAGTAGGCCTATTAAAGCCATTTCTGGCAAAGAGGAATAAAATGGTAATATAAAGTTTAGCTACCTAGGCCTACCTATATCAAAATAACTTAAATAGGCTAAGTCATGCATTACAGTAGGCCAACTGTAACCTATTGTTTAAAGGAATTTAATACTTATCTAAGTGTGTTTTAAAGTTCATTCAGGTAACTTGTTAACAAATTTTGTATTATATTTGTAGGAGATTCTGGGTATGGGTGGAACAAAAACGGTTTTGACAATCTGAACAACCTGAGTACGGCAATACAAAAGCACGACTGTTCACTAAATCATATTTCTTGTATACTCACGTCCAAGTCATTTGGTAATGGCGAGTTGACCATCAACTGATTGAACAGGAGAGAAATAATGTTGCGCAGCATAATGAAAACGTAAAAAAAATCGAGAGCTGTTGCGAAGAATGATTGATGAAGTTTGTTTTCTCGCGAAACAAGAACTACCCTTTCGTGGACATGAGAGTGAGGCATCGCTCAATAGGGGCAATTATGTTGAAACTCTTGAACTAATTAGGGAATACGATCCGTTGCTAAAAGTGTATTTGGAATCTTCAACAGTTGTTCGGGGAAATCCAACGCTTGCAAAACGATTTGTTAAAGTCCGTTTCTTTGTGGTAATGAGCCCCAATTAAATCGGAAGTAAACAACACACCTTTGTTTTGGTTATGCTAAACAAAAACATCTGACGTAATGGGTAGGTCCCAAATTTGTCGACAGTGTTACGCTATGTAAACGGTGAGTGGAGAGGCGTGTGAAAGGATCATCAGATTCTCTGAACGTTAGTCCCGGTAAGACAGCAGCTGTTTTGTGTGAACACGTGGTCAAAATCGTAGAGGAGTTCAACTTGAAGATAAATTATTTGCTCAGGGATATGAAGGTCCCAGCATCATGGGGGAGACAAACTAGTGGCTTGTGCCTCGGGTACAAGAGCTCTACCTCATGGCCTCTGTTTGTGCTTTGTTACAGCCATAAATTAAATTTGGTATTGCAACAGTCGACAACTAATATCAAAGAGTGAAGTGTTTTTAAAACTCTCAATGGACTGTCAGCTTTTTTTCTCACACTCGCCAAGAGATTAAATAGTTTGACTATCTTCATGAAAAGGCGATGCCCGCGTTACTCCCACTCGGTGGATATTCACTTTCAGTTTGTCCCCCAAAACGGTCAAATGATTGGATATTGCTTAAACGTCTCATATTAATGCAACTTGGCTAATCGAGACGAAGGGGAGGGACGTAAGGGATGACGCGGGGGGGACAACGGGGTGGACAGGCCTGTGCTGGTCAGAACCAGCCACAAGCATATGGGGAGGGCAGGGGTTCCCCCAACGTCGTGGTCGTCTCCGCTGTGTCATCATCCGTCCGTGTTGTCTTTGTCGTCGCCGTCGGGGAGGTGGTCAAAGGGAAGGGGTTCCCGACGACGACCCAGAGCTCGCCATTAGTTTCAGGCAGTGAAACTCCCCTATTCCGGGCCAAACCGCGAGAAGGTGTCGAGTTGGAATCCAAATGTCATTTAACTGACACATGGGACAAATTGTTCCAAAGGCCTTCAAAATGCTAGGGTTTTATTAGCGGACGTGCGGACGTGATTTCTCTGACGTCACAATTCGTAGGCTGTATTTGGGACTGTTAGGCCGATGTTGATTATCCCTAGTGTAATCTCGTCTCCTCACCACCTGCTTAAAGATACATAAACGCGAACGCTTGCCAGCACCGGTTAATCAAATGGTTCTGTTATAGAAATAATACCACTGATTTCAGAATAGATTGTATAAACCTGTGTAAATCCAACTATCTGCATACTTAAGAGGATAGACGTGAAACATCCGATCTTGTCTTTCTGCAGAGAATAGTGAAGAGCTAGTTTTTTATTTTAATTATTATTTTTGAATATTGCTTAACGTCTCATATTTATGCAACTTGGCTAATCGAGACGAAGGGGGGCGTAAGGGGTGACGCGGGGGGACAAGGGGTGGACAGGCCTGTGCTGGTCAGAACCAGCCACAAGCGTTTGGGGAGGGCAGGGGTTCCTTCCACGTCGTGGTCGTCTCCGTCTGTGTCATCGACAGTGAAGAGCGAGGTTTGACTGCACCGATCTATTCGAACTAATATCATTTAACCCCGCCATTAAGATGATCAAGGGCACACCGGACTTTTTAATGAACCGGCTGCAAAAATAGTCGTTTATAAATATTTATTTTACAATGGAATGGAAAAGCATAGTGAGTTCAATATTGATTATTTAGTGACAGTACACCACTTCTAGAGAAAAAGTGCATTATACTCAGACAGTCCGTACACAACATCACCTAAGTAATCACAAATACAATGTTTCCGTTATTAAACGTCACCTTCTTCGCCAAAAAAACTTGATTGTTTAATTTTCCCTATATTATAATTTAATTTATTCAGTTTCTCACCTTCTACGACAACGGTTCTTTTCAAATTTCATTCAGTTTTCTTGCACTTTTCACTGTCAGTATAATAATTCTATTTAATTGGTTTCTTTATCTCATACAAGTTATGTTTACTCTGTTCAATAATTATATTTTTAGTATCTCTTTTGCATTAGTATTTGCGTTAGTATTAGAACTCTAGAAATAGTCAGTCATGGTCATACCATGCACTTTTTTTCCTATGTCTATATATTTAAGTTCAATTAGTATTGCATCCAACGTTTTCTGGAATTATTGTTTCTGTTGTTGGATAACGCAAAAAATAAATTAATTAATTAATTAATTTAAAAAATAAATAATTTTTTTGGATATTGTTTAACGTTATAAATAAAATAAAAATTAAATAAAAAATAAAGTAGTTATAGGCCGCTTAAAAAAGCCAATATTATTTGCGCCTCCAAGATAAAAAATTTCTAACGTTTTAAGTTACCACCATGTATACTTCTTTCTGTGGGGTGGAACGTAAGGGGTGACAAGGGGTGGACAGGCCTGTGTGGTCACAACCAGCAGAGTGTAGTCTTTTTTAAATATAAAAAATGTCTTTTTGCCTTGCAAGTGAGCTCAAACTTCTAAAAACAAAAGGTCTTCTTCACAACGGAAATGTTGAAGGTATTTGAGAGCTTCGAGGATGGCGAATAACTTTACATTGAAAAAATGAAACACAGATGGGGATGATTTTGACGACTCAAGATCCCAGACATCACCACACAATGAGCACCCCCACTCATGTGACTAATAATATGGGTAACAATCATGAGACGTAAGCTACAACGCGCCACATTAGCCGAATAACGTCAAATTTCCCGCTGGATGTCAGCTATAGTTCGTCCGTTTACAGTTGACGAATTTTGAGTTCCTCAAAGGGACAACAGACCAGATTTGTTCCTCACCTCTTGACAAGATCATCTTTCTCTGGTTCACAGGGAAATAGTGTCGGAGATCCCCAGTGATTTACAAAATTTATTATAGTTAATCGCAAACCCGTCGCCAAACACTTTGTTTGGTTTCTGGTTTCCATTAATGCGCTTCATTTGTTTGCCAAAGAGGAGCTCAATGAAACTTCAGCCGGGCAACATGGGCGGTCAGCGAAGACTGAATTTAAATTAGAACCCTTGTAATTGGTTATAACAAGGTTTACAGTTCCGCTGTGTCGGCAAGAAAAAAACCGAAATTCATCAAAAGTAATCGGTCGAACTATACATTTAAAAATTATGAAAATGGACTTCAGCAAAAAATTATTGTCGGTAAACCACTTCAGTTAGTTATTTGTATTAGAACGCGTCAACCGAAGGTCATAATTTGCTTATTCTAGCTAGGAGATACGAGGAGGAGTAATCCCATGCTGTTTAGAACCAACAACGGGTAAAGGAGGAAGGGTTGTTTTAGCCCATCTATAATGTTTCGAAACGCATGTCTCTTCTGTATCCCCCATCAAGGGGGCAGAGCAAAATGATTAAATCAAAAACAACATAGTTGATTGGCTGATTTGGGTATTGCTTAACGTCTCATATTTATGAAACTGGCTAATAGCGAGACGAAGGGAGGGACTTATGGGGTGACGCGGGGGGACAAGGGGTGGACAGGCCTGTGCTGGTCAGAACCCAGCCACAAGCGTCTTGAAGCCAAAATTCTGAAAAAAATTTTGAATGGTTGCCCCAGAAATCTTTCCAACAGTAATCAGAAAGTCGCCCAATAAATGTAAAAAGAAGTAGCCATCTACAATACATTGACGCAATAAACATAAGCAGGCGGACCATTTGTTACCCCACTCTATCTACGCATGACATTTATTTATTTGCCCAAGTTAAGGATTGATCCCAAATCCATTATTATAGGTCTCTTCTATTTGTACTTCAATCATTTTGCCAGCAGTATAAGTTTCATACGTTTTTCCCCCCTAAGTAAGTGCACTAACCATTTTAAAGTGGTACCTAATCGGATAAAAAAGGGTGCTTTACCACAAAAAGGTTTAAGGCCTATGAAACACCCAAAAAGCCTCCGTCAAAATCGTTTGGAAATATCGTGCACCAAAACGATGCACGAAATAGCATTTGTTTCAACTTTCAACCATGTACCTTATGAGGAAAACATGGTCATTTTGGGCATCTTTTGTAGCGTATTTTGGGTGCGAGGGTCCTCCTCAAGAGTCCAAACCGCGAGAACTCGCGTAGCCTTCACTATAAAGGGTTTTCGTATTATCGGAATGGCGGCAAAGGCACATCCCCAGTACATTATTTGTTCCCGAAGAGGTCTTAACAGTAAAATGCCCTGGTAGAGCGTTGATGAAACGTGGAGCCGAGGACTCTCTTATTACCATGCGGCTGCCCCAACCACGAACGAGACATTCTGAGGAACAAAGGGACAAGTGTGGTCGGCTGTCATGGCGCGGTGGATGTCGGAAGCAACGAAAAACCCAAGCAAGTATTCAGAGAGGAGGCACAAAGTGAGTGATTTCTAACAACTAACAAAAGTGTATAAAATAATTATGGGTTATGTTGATGTCACAAGGGGCAAGGGGTGGACAGGGCCTGCGCTGGTCAGATCCAGCCACAAGCGTATGGAGATTTCAATAGGGTGATGAGCAAGAAATCGGTTGCTATGTGTTTTACATTGTGTCTCAGCGAATGGAAACGTGCAAGTAGGCTATGCCCATGGCGTGTCGCTTTTGGGAGGTTAAGTCCTAGTAGACGATTTCTTGTGCAACCCGGTGTTGTGGAAACCCTCGCTGTTTTACATGATTGGATATTGTTTTAAAAGTCTCATATTTATACAACTTGGGTAATCGAGACGAAGGGAGGGAGTAAGGGATGACGCGCGGGGACAAAAGGGGGGACAGGCCTGTGCTGGTCAGAACCAGCCACAAGCGTAAGGGGGAGGGCAAGGGTTACCCCACGTCGTGGTGTCTCCGTCTGTGTCATCATCCGTTTGTGTTGTCATTGTCGTCGCCGCCGGGGAGGTAGTCCCAAAAGGGGAAAGGGGAAAGTTCCCCGTCGACGACCCAGCTGCCGTCTTCACTAGGTTCAGTGATATTCTTAATTATTGTCTATCTGGGGATGTTAGAAACAAACCCAGGACCTGGTGATGTTAAAATGTTTTACACGAATGTGAGGAGTGTGGTTGACCGTTTGCCTGAATTGAACACTTTCTTTGCAGACAACTCTTGAGTTGATTTATTTGCTTGACTGAAACCTGGCTGCAAGAGGGCGTGGGACAGTCGGAAAATACTAAATGATCAATATGATGCGCATCGTGCGGACAGGGGCCGTAATAGCGTGAATAAAAAGCGTGGTGGAGTGTTTACAGCCGTGTCCCGTAGGCTGACTTCCCGGTAAGGAGGGGAACCTGGAGATGGTGTCGCTTGAATGTGTGTGGTGCGGAGATCAAGTGAAGAACAACAACGCTTCTTTTTTTGTTGGATGCGTCTAAAATTGCCTCCGCCCGTGACGTGGAGTACGTTGACGTGTTTTTCGTACATCGTTTTCGTTGGTGCAGAGTGCAATGAAACCTAGGGACGGGATTTTTTTGTGTGTCGATTTTAACTTTCGCAAATTTCAAGGTTAGAAGGGCGGTTACGAAAACTCTTGAACCTTGGTAGTTAATAATAACACAACAACAACAATGTCACTGTCATGTCTTTTATAAATATAGTGTGTGAATCAATTTATTCAAACCAAACTCTTTCCCCACATGCAATGACAATGTTCTCGACCCTCATATTGTTTATAACTTGGACATTAGTGTATGCACAGTTGCGCGACGCCAGCGGAAAGTGGCAAAATTACAGCAAGACCGACTCGAGGATCACGAGTGATGAAAACGCTAGAGAAGTTTATCCCCTGAATGGTTCTTGGCCTTTTTCTATATTTTTTTTCATGTTTTGTTTGTTTTACCTGTTGGTTGAGATGGTTGCATATTATTCCTTTAGTCATAATCAATGACAATATCCTAGTCTATCACTAGAGAAAAGAAAACAACGTTTTCTAATTTGTGTACTTCAGTCTGTCTCAAATGATGATACGTGGAGTCAGGAGTTTTTAAAATTAACGAACACAGCAAAAGTCTAAAACAAGGTTTGTCTAATATTTCGGGCTCTGTAAGTAAAGTTTGAAATATTTTTTGGGTTGTGAAGGTCGATTAAAATAATTAGGTGAATTTCTGATTGTGACGTATTCAATCAAGGGAATGTTGTGCCTAGCATGAAAAGGGGATGTATTTTATTTTAAAACAAATAATTAAATTGTGTTAGTAAAGATGTATGATTTTTAATTTTTATATACTTGCTTATTTGTCAACATTTTGGAAATTCTAAGGACTAAGCACTTTCTAAATTGAATAACTTAAAACGCAAAATGCATACTGGATAGTGAATAGTGACCATATTTTAAATGATGCTTAACAACAGAAAGTAAAGATGTTTGTTCTCCCCCCGCATGTTTGCTTATGTAACTAACGTATGTGTGTTTTCGAGCCCCTGTGTTCTATTGCAGAGCGCCCACCTGACCGGCCAGACCGAGATCAACCGGCCCGGGGAACCTTCATCGTCAACTTCGCTGCGAATTATCAGATCAACGAAGAGGACTGGCACCACGAACGACTACAGGCCTCCTCAACTGGAAGACACCGCTAAACATCTTCGCCTCCGAGACGTTGGAGAACATGAAATTGACAATTACTGATTACGGTTTTCTCGCTAAAATTTAAAAATAATATTGTGCCAAGTGTAGTTACGTAAAAAACCGTAGGCCGCCAGGGCGGATTTGATAAGTTTGTATATTATTTCCCATTTTTTTTTAATTACCAAAATAAATATAGGTTAGGTAGTGGTTTTTTTCTTATGTTTCAGCCGTAAATCCCTTTTAAATTGAGTCATAGCACAAATTTATGTTGAATACGTAAAATGTCACTGGTGGTTCATGATATGGGGACGATATTTTGGATCCGCCCCTAAAGCCGATTGTTATCGTCATGTACATCACTGTTAAAATATGATCCCGTGTCTATAATAGTTCAATATATGTGTGGGAATGTGAAAATGTAATATCATTGATGGTAGCAGCTCAGATGAGGATTTATTGGCCCCCCTCCAACAAATATACGCCTCAAAAAGTGTTAAGTCAAATACCTCAAATTGATTTAGTTGCTCACCTATGATAGAAACTCTAAGAACAAAGTTTGGGCAAGGTCTAAAGGGCCAAAAAAAAATGCAATGATGTAGAACGTTTTATTTATAATTAAACCTGCAGACTGGCACTCACTTCATTAAATAGCAGGAAAAATGTGAAGGCATTTTAAATGTCATTGTCAATTTAAAAGACCTAGAAATTCACTGGTTCCTTTGCCTACCATGGGGCCGAGCAAAATTTTTGTTGTTGTTGTCTTGCTTCTGCAGTTGGTCCCAAAAACCGGTGGCAGGATTCGTCTCCTTAATCTTCGGATTCCCTTTTGGAAATATATTTTCCTTCATGTTATCCTTGTAGTTTAGTTCCCTTCACATTACTTCTCTTTCTCCTTTCACTAACTCTTAGGCTGTTCCTTAATCTTCATCATCCTCTTCATGTATTCCTTGGTCTATTGGTAGCTGATTAGGCTTTGCTTTGCTTTATCAACTTTGAATTACATTAATTTTGAACTACTAGAATTATTTGCCTACTTGTAAAACCCGGGTTAGTAGATTATCTTAGACCAAGGGTACTAGAAAACTAATATGCCTTCCCACAGAGCAAATGTTGGTAACAGAAGGCTAATCAATGTAATTTATAGCGAGCGTGTCGCATATTGGGTCCAGCCAAGAGGAACAGGTACGTACATCTGCATGCGCTCGACTGAGTCGCGTTGTGTTTGCAACAGGCGGCGACTGATTGCAAGAATTGTCGAAAATTATAAAAGCTGTTACAAATCTGTTGAACAGCTGTTGAAGTGGAATTTCGATGCTTCAATTTGCTACGCTCGCGTCGTGCGGAAAATACTGGAACATGCTAATTAGCCTACAATTGGGGTTAAATAGTGCATAATATGGTAGTGAAATAGTTGGGGACTTGTGACATGCTGTAGGGCGGTGGGAGGGGCGGAGGAGCGGTAAGTGGGTTGGGTGGCTGGGGTGCTGGGGGGGGGGGGGGAAACCTTACATGCCAAACCGCGAAGATCATGAGTATGTTAAAAATTGACAAGATATACAAATGGGCATGCGTGCTGGACATTCATCATTTGACCCAGGTGTAGGGTTTATGAAAAGGACCAATGCTGAGAAGTCAATCTAAAAATTACTATAAAAAATCAATTTCGTAATGATATTCATTTTGTTTTTCTATTATGCACCGTTTCGAATTTAAGGGTTTGCAACTGATGAATTTGCAACTGATGACTTTGCCCCCCCCCCCCCATGTCCAACTCTAGTTACGCTACTGTACGATCCTGTAATAACTAACATTCCAATATAAAACTTTATGCGATGGCCTGTAATAACTAACTTTCTAATATAAAACTTTATGAATTCCCGGATACGCCACTAGCGCTTACACCCCGTTGAGATTTTTATCTCCAACTCTCCCTCTCCCCCCTTGGCCTTTGGTACACCTATAAAACAATTCGTAGAACGTTTATGAATTCCTTACACCACTGGCACAACAGTCCCCCCATTCAAATCCTACTGGTACATGCCTTCTATTACACTCCATTATGTAGGCAACATCAGGTCGGCCAAAAATGCTAAATACATTGCCAAAGGCTTGGTGGCTAGTTGTCTTCGTATAGCAGCCAACATTTACATTCTGAGTGTAGTACACGCAGTACTTGATTAAGATCCCACAATTAAGTTGCAAACAACACTTACAATGACTTCTTTGCAGCGCATTCAAGGGATGATCCTACTCGACGAGGCACCAGAGATGGTAGGCCTAGTTGGCATGGACCTCACCATTCATCTCGCTGTAAGGATTCCCTACATGTCTTCTATTGCACTCTATTAAGTAGTCAAGAGCGGGTAGGCCAACAATGCTAATGAAATAGGTAGATGCTTAGTTGGCGGTTAGGTAACAAACTCACTTCATATTGCAGCCTACATTTACGTTGGAATTTTAGTTACACACAGGACTTACCTCATCACATCCCAATATTATATTACACAGAAAGGTAATTAATTCTTATTTGCAGCAAGCTCCAGGGAAGAGACTGATCGTCGAGGAAACAGAGAGGCGCGTCGGCAAGGAAATCGCTATTCGTCTCGCGGTAAGAGTTGGCACACCTTAAATGTCTTCTATTACTCTCCCAATGATGAACAACCCAAAATAACATTGGGGCCAATAGTTATAAACCAAATAACAATTAACAACACAATTGCAAGTAATGTCTCCTATTGCCACCTATTGGAACTTTTTTCCTAATACTACAAGCACTGTAAAAAATTCCAACTACACACACCAAATGAACACCGCAAAATAAAGTTGCTAACAATTGTTATTTGGTTCACAGAAACCTCGAGGCACTCCTCGCAATCGTCGAGGAACCACAGATATGGTAAGTGCTTTACAAATAATGGAATTACGCGTACATCCCTGGCGACTGCATTTCCTCACTATTGATTGGTTTGATTGGATATTGCTTAACGTCTCATATTTATGCAACTTGGCTAATCGAGACGAAGGGAGGGACGTAAGGGATGACGCGAGGGAACAAGGGGTGGACCGGCCTGTGCTGGTCAGAACCAGCCACAAGCATATGGGGAGGGCAGGGGTTCCCCCACGTCGTGGTCGTCTCCGTCTGTGTCATCATCCGTCGGGGAGGTAGTCAAAGGGAAGGGGTTCCCCGACGACGACCCAGAGCTCGCCATTAGTTTCAGGGAGTGAAACTTTCCTATTCACGGGCCAAACCGCGAGATGGTGTCGAGTTGGAATTTGAACCGTTAATAATAACGTTTCTTGATGGTATTGATGCGGAGAACGATTACGGCAACAAATCTCGATGGGTTACCACATCAAGGTACCGTACCCGGCTACAGCCAGGCGAGAACAAAGTTTGATGCGGTTTTGATTGGATATTGCTTTACGTCTCATATTTATGCAACTTGGCTAATCGAGACGAAGGGAGGGACGTAAAGGGATGACGCGGGGGGACAAGGGGTGGACAGGCCTGTGCTGGTCAGAACCAGCCACAAGCATATGGGGAGGGCAGGGGTTCCCCGACGACGACCCAGAGCTCGCACATTAGTTTCAGGGAGATAAACTCCCCTAATCACGGGCCAAACCACGAGAAGGTTGCGAGTTGGAATTTGTTCTTCAAATGATGGGGCGACCACCTCGGCCTCGGGGAGGGGAGGTGGAAATCCACCAAAGAGTAGAAACTATAGGAGGCGAAACAGGAAGAAGCACAAGGGACAAGCAGAGGAAGTGGATCTCGAGAAAAGAGGCATCTATGAACCGACTGTGAACTATTACAAAGACCATTATGATTTAAACACAATAAGATTAACAGGGCTAATGATAGGAGCAAGGGGGACAATTCCAGTATTTTTTTAAATTTTAAGGAAAACTTTTTGTATTGCAAGTAGTTTGAGGGATGAGATTGTTATATGTGTTCTGCGATGGTCCATTCGTATTTTTAGAAACCACTTATATAGTAAGTAGGTTATATTTTAGATGTTTGTTAAATATTAATTTTTAATTTCAATGTATTATTTTTATCAATTGATTGTTATTCTGTGTCGCAAGACAACAGCTCTGGCTGCAGAGACCAATAAAGGTTCTTTATAAACCGGGCTTCACAGCTGCAGTGCAAACATCATACCAGGTCTCTAATTTTGCCGGTAGCGGCAACCATTACTACATTTATAACTATAATAGACCCGCGCAATAGCTTACAGTATGTATTCACATCATAACCGACAAACCACAATTTTCTTTCTTTTAAATCCTTTAGTATTATTTGATGCCAATTCCATTTCATAGGCGTATGCAAGCCATCCTATTATTGCATCATACCTCATTGGTATTATTGTCATCATGTACTTAATTATTTCCGAAAACTACTGTTTTGTAAGTCTAACAATGGACGTATTACTGCATTGGGTGTAGGACCTAGCCTTTCACTTTATTGTGCTGGGTGGGTGTAGCCTATCACTTTGTTGTGCTGGTTGCCCACTACCTGTAGTGTAGTTGAAGTACCTACGTGTAATTTTTCATACTTTTGTAGACCTACATATTTCACTTGGAATGGCCTCTAGTGCAAACTTACGCCTATGTTATTTTGTAGCACCACATGCAGTTGTTGTATTATTGCAGTATTGTGCTCTTAAGTTTGTAGAAAACATTTTTTCTTTATTATAAATATGTATTCTTATTTCTTACATTTCAGAGGCCTACATGCCATTGTGTTATTGTGATGTTATTTTTTTCTGACTGTTGTGTGTGTTGTGTTTTTCTTTAGTTGTTTTCTGGTTGTTCTACTTATTTAAATAGCTTGCACATTAACGTATATAAGCATCACTTTATTGTGCCGGTCGCCCACTAGGCCTAGCTGCAGTTTTCTTGAAGTAGGTTGGTGTAATTTTTAGTACTTTTGTAGGTCTACCTACTTTACTTTGAATGGCCTAGGACATAACATAACATAACATTTCTTAACGGTTACAAATGGGCCCTTCCGCCCGGTGGCAACCACTCACTCCCCCCAGACCTAATTACTGTCCCCCCCCCTAAAAACGATCTAAATTCCCTTAAGGACCCACTACCAACAATATCCCCCGACAAAGCATTCCATTCCCTAACCGTCCTTTCCATGAAACCATACCGACCCAGATCCGTTCTTACTACTTGACGCTGCAAACAAACCTATGCAATTTGGTAGCGCCACATGCAAATGTATTATTGTAGTAAATTGTGTTCTTATGTTTATAGAACTCATTATTTCCATTATTATTCCTTATGTACAAGTTACATATTTATTTAGACAGGTCTTGGGCCTCATTTATTAGCCTATGATTTGTCCTGGATGCACTCGAGGGGCTATTTACTTTATGTTTTGGTTTATGGTTTATGTTGTTATGTTTATAAGTCAGTGCTTTTTTTCTAATTATATCCTTACATTGACTGTGTTCTTATGTTTATTTAACTCATTATTACTTTTATTATACATAATGTACAAGTTACATAGGGCCTATTTATTTAGACAGGTCTTGGGCCTCATTTATTAGCCTATGAGTTAGTGTCCTGGATGCACTTGAAGGGCTATTTACTTTAAGTAGGTACGGTTTGTATTCCTTCAGTAGGCTACAAGTTACCTTGATAAACAGGTCTAGGGCCTAGCATACCTATTTTGTTTGGTAATAAGATATGCCATTGTATAATGAAATATCAATATTATGCTTCTCATGTTTATATGTCAGTGCTTTTTTGTAATTATATCCTTACATTGACTACCTACCTGATAGTTGATTAATTATGTACCTACAAGTTACATACTTATTTAGGTAGGTCTGTGGGCTTGGGCCTCATTTATAAGCCTATAGTTGGTGTCCTTGATGCACTCGAGGGGCTATTTACTTTAAGTACCGGTATAGGTACGGTTTGTATTCCTTCAGTAGGCTACAAGTAACCTTGATATAAACAGTTCTAGGGTCTAGCATACCTATTTTTTGGGTAGCACCATATGCTCCCTTACTGAAAATCAGTTATATGACTGAGTGGGTAGACTCTAAATACGGACAAACACGGGTAACAGACGTACCTTTAGACAACATTTTTGTATTAGTAAACCTAACATCCCGTCTTCATTTTCTCGCAGCATGACCGAAGGGTCGACTGGTTCCTCAGACGAAAGCCAGCCACAGGGACTTGGCTTACGTGAAGAAGAAATAATTAGCACGCTCATTTTTACGATAGTTAGTGAACAGCAAAAGTTTCATGAGTGGCAGAAGGGCCAGAAGAGGAGTGTGGCCAACATTTAAGGGAAAATCACAAGTCTCCTGTCTACCTACAAAGCCACCCTGAAGACTAAAATTTTACAACAAATTCAAAGCATAAATGTCTGCATCAGGAAAAAGTTAGACTCCAGCCTCACAAATGCTGTAGTTGAAAGAATGCGAGGGAGAGTTGACAGTGCTCTATCTCATTCAGCTGGCAGCAGCAAAACACAGAGGTCCTTCCTGAGAAACGCTCAAGTGAGGTAAGTAGTAGCATTTAACACGACAATTACACAAAATTAATCCAACCGGTGGTATTTTATTTATTTACTATCCCGTTTTTTAAACTGATAATCAATGGATGGTCAATAAATACTGTAGCCTACGCTGACAGTAGGCCTACTAACAATAATAATATGCAGCAGACCTATTTGAATAGTTTATAAATAAATAGTTTTATAAACTAGCTACTTGACCTAGCCAATCCAATTCAAAATCATGGCTATGGTCTATGGATGATTAGGACATAATTTATATAAGGCGTATAAGCCAGGCCATTCTCTAATGGTAAGTTAGGGCTATTTATCCCAGCCTAGCGCGCAGTGTGAATTTACCTATATATATTGAAAGCAATGTTAAGGTTGTTTGATAATGCTGTGGTTCAGGGGGCTACTCGTTACATTTTGCACACAAACCGATACCCAGAAAATACGGCGTACGAGAAAGGCCTTTCCCTTAATGGTGGAAAGTTAGGGCTTTTTCCCCACCCTAGCGCGCAGTGGAATTTACCTATATAATTAAAAATAATTTTAAAGGTTGTTTGATAATGCTGTGGTTAGGGGGCTACTCGTCGCATTTGCACCCCAAAAACCAGATACCCAGAAATACGGCGTAGAGCCCCCCATTCTCAAGGGGTGGAAATTTGGGGGCTTTTATCCCGGGCTAGCGCGCAGTGGGAATTTCCCATTATTTGAAAATAATGTTAAGGTTGTTTGAAAGCTGTGGTTAGGGGGCTATCTCGCAGTTGCACACCAACCAGATCCCAGAAAATACGGCGACGAGCCGGGCCCTTTCTCTAATGGTAAGTTAGGGCTTTTTATCCCAGCCTACCGGCGTGTGAATTTCCTATATATTTTAAAAATAATTTTAAAGGTTGTTTGATAATGCGGGGTTTCGGGGGGGTACTCGTTACATTTCACACAAAACCCAGATCCCCAGAAATACGGCGTACGACCAGGCCATTCTTAAGGGTAAAGTAGGGCTTTTATCCCAGCCTACGCCCCCGTGTGAATTTACCTATATATTTTTGAAAAAAAATGTTCAGGTTTTTGATAATGCTGTGTTCGGGGGCTACCGTCCGTCCACACAAAACCCAGTCCCCAGAAAACGGGTACGAGCGGCCATTCTTAATGGTGGAAAGTGGGGCTATTTACCCAGGCTAGCGCGCTGGAAATTTTACCTATTATATGAAAATATTTTAAGGGTTGTTTGATAATGCGGGGTTCAGGGGGCACTCGTCGCATTTGCCAAAAAAAACCAGATACCCAAAAAATAGGCGTACGACCCAGGCCATTCTTAATGGTAAGTTAGGGCTTTTTATCCCAGCCTAGGCGCAGTTAAATTTACCTATAAATGAAAGCAAGTTAAGGGTTTTTTATAATGCTGTGGTTCGGGGGGCTACTCGTTACAGTTGCACACAAAACCCAGATCCCAGAAATACGGCGTACGGCCGGGCCCATTCTCTAAGGTAATTTGGGGTATTATCCCCCTAGCGCGCAGGGAATTTACCTATATATATTGAAAGAAAATTTAAGGTTGTTTGACAATGCTGTGGTTCGGGGGCTACTCGTGCAGTCGCACAAAAACCCAAAACCCCAGAAATACGGCGTCGAGCCGGGGAAAATCTCTAATGGGGGAAAAAGTTAGGGCTATTTATCCGCCTAGCGCGCAGTGTGAATTTTACCATTATTTTGAAAAAAAATTTTAAAGGTTTTTTGATAATGGTGGTTCGGGGGGTCTCGTCGCGTCGCACACAAAACCCCAGACCCCCAGAAATCGGCGTACGACCGGGCCTTTCAAGGGTAAGTTAGGGGTATTTATCCCACCCTAGCGCGCAGGGAATTTCCCTATAATATTAAAAAGCAATGTTAAGGTGTTTGAAAATGCTGGGGTTCGGGGGGTCTCGTCGCGTCGCCCACAACCAGATCCCCAAAAATACGGGACAAGCCAGGCCTTTCTTAATGGAAAGTTAGGGCTTTTTTCCCCCAGCCTAGCGCGCAGGTAAATTTACCTTTTATTTTGAAAGCAATTTTTAAGGGTGTTTGATAATGCGTGGTTCGGGGGGTACTCGTCGCAGTCGCACACACAACCAGATACCAGAAATACGGCGTAGAGCCGGGCCTTTCTCTAATGGTAGTTAGGTCTGTTTACCCCGCCTAGCCCAGTGTGAATTTCCCTATATTTTTTAAAAGCAATGTTAAGGTTTGTTTGATAAGCTGTGGTTGGGGGGGCTACCGTCGCAGTCGCACACACAACCAATACCAGAATAGGGCGTACGACCCGGGGCCATTCCTAATGGGGGAAAGTTGGGCTATTTATCCCAGCCTAGCGCGCAGTCCGCGCGGAAGAATTTTTCACGGTGAAAGCAATTAATGTTTGTCGGGGAAATTTTCAGAAACGTCGGCAGAACGACGGTAATAAAAAATTTTGGGCGGGCGAGTTTTTTTGGGAAGACTACTTTTAAAAATTTTTCTTTTCCCAAATAAATCCTTGCCATTATTTCACTTTAAAAAACGTTTTGCAAATTTTTCCCCCCCCCCCAAAATTTTTTTTCATTTTTGGGGCCTTCAATAGTTTTTCAGCAAAATTTGTAGGGGAGCTAAACTTCTAGTTACCAAACGTTTCTTAAGAAAAATCCCCGATACCCGGGTACATACACTGTATACCATGACGGGTTTTGTAAAAGGGGGCAAAAATATTTTTAAAACCGTCCAAAAGTTTGGGCCCAACAGTAAATGGGGGTTAAGGGGTTGGGGGCTTTTCCCTTAAACCCGGGGGCCCTTTTTTTACACAATAAGACCCCAAAAGTTTTTTTCTGGAGTCTTCTGTAGGCCCTACTGCGTCAAAAATTTTCCCCACGCAGTCGGGACAAAAGGGTGTTTTGTGAGTTGATGGCCGTTATCGACTTTATCTTTTTTGAGCCTCGACGTTTGATAAAGGGGGGGAATCCCCAAAAAAGTCCCTTAGGAGATCGGGGAATGTTGATTGGTGTGATTGGGGGTTTAGTGCGTAATAACTTTTAAATAAATAAATAAAATTGTTTTTAGAGTCTACCCACTCATTTTATAAAATTGATTCTCATGGGAGATTTTGATTTTGATGGGACAAACAAATGTGGTTGCATTGACAGAAAATTTCCGGGGTAAAAGGGGAAAAATGGAGGCAGTGCTACTGTATCACAGAACATTATACACTGAACACGAAAATCAATTATTAGCATGCATGCGACTAAATACCCAAATTATAATTTTTAAACGAAGCATTTTTAATAACATTGGGGCTACGTTGTTAAAAACAATTTTTTTACTAAATTTAATTCGTGGCCCACTTTTTAGCAAAAAGAGAAGAAAAGTTATTGGGTTTACCCATCGTGTGTTTTTTTAACCGTTTTTGCGAAAGATACCCAAATAAAATTGAGTAATTATTTTGTTATTTAGCATACTATTTTTGGGGGTAGTGAGCCCGGGAAACCCCGGGGCTTGAGCCATGCACCCTAGGTGTATTTGGGCCTGGAGCCATGGGACTACGGAGGGGTTTGACGTGGGCACCCCCCCCCCCCCAAAACTTTTGAGGCGGGCTAGCCTTAAAACGGCTCTTTGCTTTTGTGCTCGGGTTTTCACGGGGGTTTTGAAATCGTGTCAAAAGGGGTTTAATAGATAAAAACGCTTTTTTGGGGAAGTTACCCCCCTTTAAAATCAGCCCACCTTTTAATTTTACATTTTTTTATTTAAAAAATCAAATGCTTTAAAATAAAACTTTCACAGGACTAGCCAACCCCCGGTTTTGGGCATTAAAATTTTAATTTGGGACAAAACAGGTGGCAGGGAAAATAATTGGGATTTGTGTCTTTTTTTATGAAAATTAATTTTATGGAAACTTTCCTTACGCCCTTTAAAATATTAGGTTTGCTTCCCCCGACAGTTCCTCAAAACATTTTTATTAGCAATTAATTTAACAAAGGGGGCACCTGGCCTACTTAAAAAGGGGCCCTGCACCCAAAAGGAGGATTTGGTTTTCCCGTGACTTGTTGTGTTGAACTTGTATTTGCCCTTTCATTTAAATTTTTTAAACTTTCTTAAAATTTCTTCAGGAAAAATTTTAATTTATTTTTTGCCAAAAATTAATTTTAAAAATTTATTTCCCCCAAATTTTAAATTTCCCACACATTTGTTTAGTATTTTGGGAAGGGGTTTAAAATCGCCTTTTTTGTCGGGGTTTTTGTTTTTGGATTGAGGAAAATTTTTTGGGTTTTATGCTTTTCCTTTTTCTTTTTGGGGCAAGGGCCCGAAAAATTATAAATAAATAAACTGTTTGAAAGTTAAAAAGTTTAAAATTTTAAAACCTGGTTTGAAAAGACTCCCTATCCCCGATACTGGCTAGAATCCTCACAGCTCTTTTCTGAATGACAAAAATCAGATGTGATCGTGGTGAGTTTCCCCATAGGGGTAATCCATATGGGATTGAGCTTCGAAATAGGCATGGTCTGCTAATTTTTTTGGGGGGTTCGTACCTGTTGTTTTCTTGATCGCAACTCGCAAGTATTGCATTACACGCGGAGCTTAATTTTGGACCTAGTGTTGCTATGTGTTGGGACCAGCTCAAGGCCTCATCCACCTCAACATGAGACATTTTGTCACATCAAGTCGAATAAGCTTAGTGTTGCAGATGTTTAAGTTGAGGTAACTAGTAAGACGTTTTTTGGTACACGTACAATTGTAAAAGTTAAGTTTTATTTTTTTTTAAAACCCTAGTGTTTGGCCATCAGCCAGGTATCGATTATATTGGCGATAAGTTTTTCCCTTCTCCTCTAATGTAGACAAGCAATTTGCTATTACTATAGCTGTTATATCGTCTACACATAAGATGATTTTAACGATAAGCATTGATATTAAATTGTTTTTGTTTACTTAATATTGTAGATCTATTGTAGATCATTTATAAACAAAAGAAACATAAGAGGGCCTAATTGATTGAATATTGCTTAACGTCTCATATTTATGCACTTTGGCTAATCGAGACGATGAGTGGTGATAGATGAGGATGAAGTATGAACAGAAGGGAGGAGGGGAAACCCGGTACCGGCACGTACCCTACTCCTTTCGAAAAGTACCAAGGGGACCAACGGCTTAACGTCCCATCCGAAAGGACGGTGTAACTTTGACAGTCATGTAGGTTCCTCCACTAACCCGGACTGCCGAGCAGACGTCGAGGAGACGAAGCCTTTTACACTAGCTTTCGAACCCTCCATCTGCTCTAACCAGCAGTATACGTGAGTTTCAGGGTAGAGCGGTCACCCACTCTACCCATGACCACGCCCGATTCTGCTTAACTTCGGTGTTCGAGTGGGAACCGGTTAAACGAGCTCGGCTAAACCGCTGGCTGTAAGAGGGCCTAAGATGGAGCCCTGGGGGATGCCTGTTTCTACATCACACCACCTCGAGTAAAAGGCATGTTTATCAACGAATTTATAAAAACCCGACAGGCTAAAATGCATTTCAACCACAACTTAATAAGTTAAGTTTGATACGGTATAAAATAATAGAATAAAATAAATGTGTTGCAGATTTATTGCCGATGTAGATTTAAAAATGTGATTAAAAAGTTCCACAAACTAGCTGACGAAAACGCAGCGGACAGGAAGGTGATAAAAGAAAGAATCAGGGATTTGAGAGGCCACTCCATACATCTCATTACTGTAAACGCTGCAGATGAAAACCCCTCAGTTCTACAACTAAAAAATGATCTCCTGAATGTTCGACGCCATGCTTTCGGTGACTACACTCATTGTAGACCGGTGTCCGTGCTAATTCGGCCATGTACTTGCGAAGGCTACGATGTGGTCCTGAAACACATGAAACTGAGTATTGAGGCATCATGAATGCACTAGAGCACACGCAAATTCCCTAATCAGGAATGTGTACCAGCAACTTGGCCAAAGCTAGCCTATAATGCACGTTGTTTGCCAAATTCAACGGAGACAAACAAGTGTTTTACGGCCAACGAGCTTAATTTATTACCAGAAACAATCGAGCCGCCCTTTTGTTCCAACATGGCCCTAACTGGCATGCTGTAGCGTGGAAGCGACAGGTCGGTCATATCCTGGCGCTCATTTCATGCGAATTGTCGCGAATCAAGCCAATGCTTGTGCGCACGAAAAGAATCAAAAGGTTTTGAGAAAATTCTTGATCGAGATTCTTGCCGCGATGGTAACAGCATCCACCCTAGACAATATAATAACAACTTTCCAAAAGATCTATATCGTGCTTCACTGTAAAACAAACACTTTGCAAGTACAAGAAGCATTTACTGACCTGAACTGGGCAAGCCAGGAGTCGGGATCTTTCAAACTTGGCTGAATCAGACTAAAAATCCGTTGCAAATATTTTGCCGCCTTAACGTTTTTCCAAGAAGCTAGAGATGCTTATCAAGAAGTTTGGAGTTGCCCCAGTTACTCGTTAACGGCGTGATGAATGTTGTCTATCAGCACGTGGAAATTCGTGAAGAGGAGATTGCTGAGCAATTGCACATTGATCAGGTGGATGGTCGAGACTTGCTGGCGGACGTATTGCAAAACATGGATACCTGGGATTTTCTGACCCTGCATAACAGCAAATACTCCATCCCAATTGACCCTGCCCAGCAAGTTCCAGGCGCATTACAAGCTGGAGACTCCATCCCAATTGACCCTGCCCAGCAAGTTCCAGGCGCATTGCAAGCTGGAGAGCTGTACCGTCAAAGAACCCCTTCCAGTTCCAGGCGCATTGCAAGCTGGAGAGTGCTGTACCGTCAACAGAACCCCTTCCAGTTCCAGGCGCATTGCAAGCTGGAGAGGCTGTACCGTCAAAGAACCCCTTCCAGTTCCAGGCGCATTGCAAGCTAGAGAGGCTGTACCGTCAATAGAACCCCTTCCAGTTCCAGGCGCATTGCAAGCTAGAGAGGCTGTACCCGAGCCCATAGACGC